>VZTG01005027.1:1375879-1445416 GCA_013397845.1 Melanocharis versteri | reverse complement strand
GCAGGCAGGAAAACGCGCCTGCCGGGCGGCCCGGGGAAGCGGCGCCGAAACGGCCCCGGTCCCGCTCTGCCCGGGCGCTGGGATGGACCCGGAGCCACGGGCGGCCGCCTTGGGCCGGGAGCGGAGCGGGATCTCCCGGAGCATCTCCGCTGCTGCCGCCGAGGGCTTTGTCACCGGGCCCCGGCCCCGCGCCTCTCTGCCCCGCTGCCCACCCTCCCCCTGGGGTGGCCGCCTTTGTCCCCGGCTCCCTCCTGCCTCGGCAGGTTGAAACAGCTGGCTCCAGCATCCCTGCCACCTCTCTGCTCCTAGGAACGGCATATTCCTTTAGACCTCAGTGGTGCGGGAGGAAACCAGCCTGAAGTCGCAGATAACGCTTATTCTTCGGTAAAATCTTCCCAGGTTCTGGTCGTCCCGGCTGCCAGGAGGCTGGCATTCCAGCCTCAACTTCTGTACACATCGGATAGAACCTGGTGAAGGGTATGGAAAGTTCGTAAAGTGAATTTCCTAGGCAACATGTGGACAGATTTCCTATATCATTGCATCACATCCCCTGAGTTTCAGTCTAATACACTTTTCCTTGAGCTATGATATCTCTCTGTGGGCTGCTTTTTGGCCAGTATCACGCTGTAAAAATGAGAGGTGCCCCAGGACACAGCATGAGTATCCTGAAAAACCCCCAGGGAATTGCCAGCTTTGTGCTCCTTAGGAACCTGAGTAAATCGTTTGACTCCAGGGTTAATCCAGTGCAACATCAGGTTTCTGACCACACTGGAAAGCTGGTCAAGACACCCTCTAGCTATAAAGAGACATCAAATCGGATGCCAGAGTGTGGGATGCAGAGCATATGGCCTGTGCATGGAGGGAACATCGGAACAGAGAGCAATGGAGGATTGCAACTTCTGCCTTTTGATGTTATCTTTCTCAGTCTCGGTAAAGCTGCAGTTTCTTCCTGTTTTTCTCCACAAGTCTATGTTCTTGGGTTTCTGAGCCCAGATATATCCTTGGCAAACTAGACCACTGCCTGTTCCCTACCAAAGCAAAACAGCAGACCCTCCCTGCTCCTGCGGGAGCTCATCCCCTCCGTGGGCGCTGTTGTCCCTTTTCTCCTAAGGAAGCTTTTTATCCCATTACTATCGAAAGGGTAAGAGGAGCTTAGGACAGAGCACAGACACTGGTTCACTTCATGTGGGATTTGCAGGAGGACTCTTGGTAGCACACAGCACAGACATGAAGATGTGGAGAGGACAGTTCTCCCCTAGCACACACCCACACTGGGGTAGTTCCCTGGAGAGGAGGCAATCACATTGTACAGCCAGTGGTGAGGCGTGTTTGCTCCTTTCAGGGGGGATGGCTCGAGCAGGTAAAACAGGGGCCACCCAGGACCAGAGCTGTGCTCTGACCTGGGTTCCACCTTGGTGACAGTTCACAAGGTGCGGTCCTGGCTGTGGCTGGTCAGGCTTTCCTGAGGTTGCCACCTCAGTCAGCCCATAGGACATGGAAAGCAGCAGGTGTCTTTGCCGAGATGTCACTGCCTCTGGGGTCTGGGGCAGACAGGCCATGGCCAGCATGGCGTGGCATCATGCTGTGTCCCATCTCCTGCTTCTCACCACCCTGAGCCACACATCGTGGCTGCATTGTGTCTAGAAGGCACCCAGGCATTTTTTGAGCCAAGCCTTTTATTTACAAGGTTTTGATCATATCCTTCCCCACAGGAAGAGGAAAGTGCTTCTCCCAGACCCTCCCAAGCGCTGATCTGACTAGCAGGTCCCTGGCCAGTGGCCGGGGGAAGGAGGAGCAGAGCAGGAGGATGTTGCAGAGCAATTGTTCATCATTGACCAAAGTCAAAAGGAGAGAGAAGCCTCTGGTGGCTGCGTCACAGACACAGGTGAAGCTACACTGTGGCAGTGCCTGGCCTGGCCAGTTTATTGCTGGGCTCGCCTGATGTTTGCTTCATCACTTTCCCAATAAAAGCTGTCTTTCCTAGGTGAAACCTTTCAAAGTCTGAGCGTTATTGATGTTTCTGCAGAAACTGAGCTCAGCAGACAGGGGGACTCCTCAGAGGAAATGAGGAGATTATTAATATCCAGAGAGGAAGTCCCCGTGGTGATTAAGACTTGCTTTCAGTACTCAGTGGGTATGTCTGTGCTTTTGGAAATGGTAACACCACAGATCCACCCCGATGCCATCCACAAGGGGTTTGCTGTCAGTGCTGCCATTCTGGTGCCCAGGTGGCTGTTGGGGCGTGGTGACCTGCTGTGCTCGGGCATCCAGAGGCCTGTATGCTCTGGAGGTGGCTTTGAAGCTGCCAGGTGTCCAGATGGCAAATGGTCTGAGTGACTGTGACCTGAATCAAGTGGACACTATGCACCATCACCTGTACTGCTCCCTCATCTTCCCTTCAAGGTGGAGCTTGCAGTGCAGTACAGGAAAATCTGTACTTCCAAATCTTTTGGAAGGGCAAGGCAGTAGTGCTAGGGCAGAGGTATCAGAAAGTGTCTGTGGCCCAGGTGATCTATGGGCACAGTGGAACCAAGGGCTGGGTTGAAATAAGTTTTTAAATGCTTTGATACCTTGGAGGGAAAGGACTAGGTCAGTGCACAATTTTATGATCAGTAACAAACCCAGTGTTGCAAAGCATACTTTAATCAACACAAATAATACATAATGTTGGGGTATTTTTGATGGGCTCATAGTTTTAGTTTTAGTGAAAAATCCCTGTTTCCCAGTGTTGTTCAGAAGGCATTGTGATTTCCTCGTGCCAATTTAGATGAAGTGTAGGAGCAGTTGGTAAACAAGACGCTACAGATTCCCTCTTGTTACATCTGGCCATGGGGCCTTCTGCAAGCTGCCAGTGAAAAACACTTTTAATATGCATGTTATCTTAAGCTTTTGATGCTCTTGTAAGACAGCATCAAAGCCTATCCCTTGCATTGAATCAGATGGGCACTTCCACTCTGTTCAGTCAGGGATGAAATTTTAAAGCGAATTGTAGCAAAATAAGAATTTTAGAAAAAAACCCAACAAAACAACTACCAGCAACCTACTGGATAAAAATGTTCTTGATGTTAACTCCTGAACTCAGCAGGTGATGCAAAAAATGAATTTGATCCCTGATAGAACACAGCGATACACAGCCTCATTGAAGTCTTACCAAAGCATTCCCTCTACAGGGATACGTCAGTATTACAGAAGACACCGCCACAGCTCAGAGCTGTGCTGCCGCTTCCCTCCCTTCCCCGGAGAGGGGTGGCTCTTCCAAAGCCCACTCATGGGTGTGGGAGTGGGCAGAGGGGCAGGATTAATCCCAGTGAGACTCTCCCAGATCTTGCTTTTCTGAGGCAGCCTAAGAAATACACACCGCTGCCTGTGCATCCAGACCGTGATCCAGTTCATATGTGCTGAAGACCCATCTGGCAGAACACATACTCCATGAATCATTTGCATGGCATATATCCTCTGTGGCACTGGTGTTTTCCCATAAATCAGCACCAAGGCCTAATCCTTGATTAATGATTTGAAATACAGCATCCAGATTGCAACAATGGGACCTCTCTTTTGTGAGAAAAAGCTGTGAGGTAACAAAAAATATGCAATGCTCCAAACTCTGCTATCAAGATAGGCACCTCACTTCCAGCCTGATTAAGCACTATTTTCAGCCAGAACAGTTTTCCAGGTAACAACGACCTGAAGAACCATCTTGTGTCATTCTTCCTTCTTTTCCCAGATCAGCTGAACCATCCTGTGAAAAGCCTTCATGCTTCCATTTGCCCATCTGGCTGAGCAATGAGGAAAACGCAGTCTCTTGGAAGATTATGCAGCATTCCTTAATGCTGGCTTCTGGCAATATAACTGGGCCATCCAGTTCATTCTCTCTCCTTATGAAAATAGTATGTTTTACTGGAGGATTTCATCTTGTGTCCACAAAGCCTATTTATTTTGTGCCCTGAAACTGCTAGTAAAATTCTACAATGCGCCAACTTGTTTAAAGGACTTCAGGATATTCAGGGAAGGATTGTGGTTGTGACCAGCAAGCTCTTTGCCTTGCCAGAAAAACAGGTCCTCCAAAAGGCATAAGCAGTAGCCTTTAAACATTGCTACAAAGAGTAGCATCCAAACTGGAAACCAGCGGCAATGAAGAGCTGTTCCTTGAAGGAAGGCATGGGAGGTGTGTGTTCTCAGGATGTGCCTTAAATGCTGTTGTCCAGTCCTGTTTCAAAGTGTCCTGCATTCACATGTTGGGTCCAGATCTGCTCTGTGCATGCACCCTTACAGGGCTGATGGAGCAATACCAGGTCAGATCTCTTGTAGTGGCAGCTACAAAGTAGACATACACAGTATGTTTGAGCCAAAAAGAGAAAGCCCATAAAAATCCCCTCAAACACAGTGTTGACTACCACTTCATTTTCATGGAAGTTTGTAACCATTTTGTGCAACTCTAAATATGAAGGCTTTTTCACTCATCCCTGATCTGTATGTTGATAAAGGACTGGAAGCTAAATCCTAAGATGTAGGCAATGCTGCTCCTATGTGGGAGCTGTAGGTGATTGGCATGTCCCAAACACATACATAAAAACTAGAGCAAAAATTTCACTGCTAATTTAGTGTATAGTGGGGAGCCAACTTCATTTTGCAGTCAGAAGGCTACATACAATATCAGAGCAATTTTTTTTAAGTATTAAGAAAAATCTCCGAACTCCACTTACAAGATTTGAATCATCAGGATTACCACGTGCCTGTGAGCTGAAGCCATGTGCTGGGGAGCTGTCACATCCTCCACCATCATCTACCCAAAGAAGAGAGACACTGAGATTTTAGATCCAAGTGTGTGTCAAGAAAAAAATTTGACAGAACTTATTGAATAAGTAAGAAATCAGTCAGTAGCAGGAATAGAGAGACAGGGAGACTGGATCAGAGTGCTGACCCCTGTATTGTCTCTGCCAGTGGCAAATACCAGATGCTGATGAGAATACTGTGAAAAACCTGCCCATAGGGTAGATCCTCCTCTCTGCCATCTGGTCCTGCTTGGCTTCTTCCCAGAAGCATTAAGGTTTACATCCCTTCCAAAAATATTTACCATCCTATCTAACATGGGAAGAAAGCCAGACATAGCTTGATATGTCTTTGCCTTTTGTAAATAACCCTTTTGTAAATACCTACATGTCGCTCCCGCCTGGCTGCTGNACACAAGTGTTGCAACAAATAGATGGGAGAAATGCAAGGTAAGAAATTACATCTGCCTTGGCATCACTGAACTGCAGCCCTCTGTTACCCTGACTTCAGGGGGTGTCACTGAGGACAAATTCTGCCCTGAGTTGCACACAGAGCTCACAGCATGGGGGGGCTCTGCATATGTGGAGGCAGAACTGGGTTCCTGAAGGCTGAGGAACTTGCAGGAGGTTATTTTGCCAGACAGAAACACTCCCTGGTTTAAAGTTGCATCTTTCCTGAATGTGCAGCACCCACCTGCTGACAAGGCACAGGAAACTCCAGGAATTTAGACCTCTATCATCTAAGCCACTGGTGATTTAAACCCTGGCTTTGCCAAGAGTGTATTCACATCACATGCTTCTTTTTTTTCCCTCTTGCCTCCTCTTTCCTTGTTTCCCTTACAGCTCCAACAGCCCCTCAGTTTTTGGTAGGCAGAGTGAATGCTCTTCCAGGCTGGACAATGAATTTATAACAGTTTCAACTGAATTATCTTTGACATCATTGGTTTAGAAACAGGAGAAAGAAATCAATGCAAGGATAGAAAAATTATGAGCACTGTTCCCAGAGACTGTTCAGTTTCATGGCAAGTGGCTGTAGCCCAATCAGCCTCTGAGCTGACAGGTTTGCCCTGAACCGTCTGTGTCCTGGGGGATGCAGCAGCCCCCGGGCTGTTGTGGGCTCTTCCACCCCGCACACACCCTCCTTTTCCCCGGCACGGCTCTGTGCTCAGGCTCAGCACTGCTGGCTACAGTACAGACACCTCGCTACTCAAGCAGATGAGCCCATTGGTATTAGCAGCGTGAGGTCGATGCAACCTGAGTAATTCTGCAATAGAGAAAATAGGCAATGTTGCACTATTCCCCATCTTCATTACACTCTGATTTCTCATTCCCAGATGCATAAATGACCTTTTAGATGTGTTGATGCACCAGGGACTTACAAATATCTGATTTTATACTATAAGCAAGGCCTGCTGGTACACTTCACTCAGTGGTAAAGAGTATTTTCTGCTTGCGAGACAACAATGCTGCTGAGGACCTAATTTTGCCTTTTATGGCTCAGTGAAGCCACTGGGATTTTATAGCAGATAAGAGAGGAGAGTCATGCCCCAAAATGCTGACACTACTTCTATATATCATAGAGATATCTGAATTATTCATAGTGTCAAGCAGTGCAACTTAAAGGAACAGTGGCTTAAGAGACGACATCCAGTTTCAGTACATTCTGCACAAAAATTAATACTCCACAAATTCCTTTCTTACACAAAATCCATCATCAGTCTTTCCAAGTAAGAACTGCAAGAGTGTAACAAGAAGTGGGGCAATACACAGAAAACGGGGATTTCCTTGTGATCTGACACATTACCTGTTATTTTGCCTTGCATGGTATTTGAAATGGAATGAAATTAAATTTGGCCCAGATTGGAGAAAGGGACAACAAAAAGTGCCCTTCCTCTTGGGCTCATTCTAGTGCAGAGATATTGCAGATTCCAGGTTGCTGTCGCAGGTCTCCAGGCTATGGATCACTTTCTGTTCCTGGTAGCGACTGCCTTTCAAAACAATCAAGTCCAAAGCAAAGGCTGGAGATCAGGTGTTTATGCTGCTGGTTCATCAGGGATCTGGAAATTCTGAGGATGTTTGGATTGAAGCCAGGCCCATGATTTTACAAAGGGCCCTTACCATCACACTGAATTGAGTGAGGGAAAGCCCTCCAGGAAATCACACTTGCACTTCTGATATATAAAAGTAGCACTTCCAGCTAGTCTCTTCTTGTGTGTGTGAAAGTAAAAAATCCTCTGGACCTTGCAGATCTGTTTTCTACTCTATTTTTCTCAGCCCTTAATTTGGACTGGTGACCGTTGCTGGGTCTGATATTTCAGGCTGGGTGCTGGGCAGGGGATGCTTTGGGAACACCGACACCTTGCCAGCTCCGTGGTGTGGGGCTGGGGATCGCATGATGTGCTCTGCAAACGTGAACCGAGCAGGAAGGCAGGGTCATTTTAGACCTCCTAACAGGTGATCTCAGTCAACACACCTTTTGGCGTGGCTGAAATCCCCTTCCTGGCCCGGGTGACCAAGCAGGTCCTGGTGGTAGGTGACTCTGTTGCCTCTCTGCATTCTGCCCACATCCGCCACCACTGCCAGACAGGGTCACCACTACGAGCAGGGCTGCCACCTGACTATACAGAGGAGGCAGGACACCACTGTCCACCCACGGGAGCCCGGGGGAGGTCCAGGTGGTGTGGGGTGATCAGATTGCCAAGGTGAGGTGGGGCACCGTTCCCAGCATGGCGCTGGCTGTTATTATATTTCCTGCACCCTGTCACCAGCGTGATGAAGCCTTTCCCACGGCTCAGTGGGTCACAGCAACGCTGGTCTGGCTCGGGCTTTTCCCTTTAGCAAGCAGGTTGCCGTGCCTTTGTATTCACCGCTCATTATCCGCCGGCGGTTGTTTACCTCTGCTCCAAACCCGCCCCCCTCGGCGGCCCACGTTATTGTCCGTGGCAATCGTTGTTGCCGCAGAAGTAAAACTCTGAAAGTGAGGAATTGATTGCCTTAGGGCTCTGATCATTTTTAGCGGCGCGGAGATAATCTGTCAGACACAGGAACCATTCTAGCACTGAGCAGCCAGAGAAGCAAAGATCCCCATATTTATAATCTTATTTTTAGTCTCTTCATTTCCAGAGCAGACAAACTCAAGGATTTACATTTTGGGTACAACTCGAGCTTTGTTTTGCAGATACTACTTTTCAGCCATGAGGTACATTGATTTTGATAGCATGCAGGATGTACCAGGCTTAATTGATCAGTTCTGTTTGCACATTTGAGCTTATTTGTCGTACTCTGTGCTTTGCCTTCATTGGAAGTGAATGTAACGCTCAGGAAAGTTTCCAGAACTGACAACTCCGGAAACCAAAGTTCCAGCTGAACAGAGCGAATCAAAGCAAATTTATTCCACCCATGTGCTCCCTGCAGCTTAACCCTTGTCCTTTAGGTCAGGCTTATTGCTGGGATCACCAACAGCATCACCCATGAGGACCAGTCCTACTGAGGAGGATACTCTGGTCTGGTTGCCTGCCTGTTAAAGTGTGCAGTGGACTGAACAACCTTCCTGGTGCTTCCAGCTGGGCCCCATGGACTGGCTCTCTGATCCTGGGCTGGCCTTCTGCTGGAGGCTCAGGACCAGAAAGTGTGGCAGGATGGTGGCAAATGGTGCAGTGCAACAAGGGAGGAGCACACATTGCCACCAGCCGAAGCCTGTGTCCAGTCTGCCCATAAAGCTTCCAAAGCTTTACCTTAACTCTGCTTCTTTCAATAAGTCTATCTCTGGACTAGGAATAGTCCCACACAGTGAATTTCTCTGTGCTAAGAAAAAGAGTAGTTACTGCTATACCTGGTACTTCTCTTGTATTTGCAGCTGAGGCACTTGCAGAGAACAGTGAAGGAGGGAGGCTGTGAGAAAGGAAGTTTTCATGCTACTTGAACTGGGAGGCATATTTCCATGCAAACCCTGTGCAAGTAATGAAAAGAGAGAGAGGGAAAAAAGAGGTGGAACTTCTGTGGCAGGCAATTCAGGACATGTGTCTAGGTTAGACCTAACTCTTCAGGGAGCAATACAAATATCCCCCAGGAGCCATCACAGTGCCTGGGGAGCAGGGAGCAGTGATCAGAGTCTCTCCTGATCCTCCTGCACATGGCACAGCCCCTTTGGCCACTTGGTATCTGCTCAGCCCCTCAAGCCTGTCTGCTGCCATCACCACTCCCAGAACACATCTGTGTGAGATCTGTGGTGGCAAAAGAGCTGCACCTCCCTTTCCTACCCCCTTGATCATCTTGCACAGTTTCCTATACAGAAGGATTGCTGTTGCTGCTCCTGCACAGATTATCCAGAGCAAATAGTTCCTAGATGCGAGTCTGGTGTCCTTGAGAGGTTTGCTGATCAGAGAGAAAGCCTTTCTGCAGTCATTGTTACCCTGCATGGCCTGGAGTCTGCAACTGGGGACCACGGAAGTGGCTGTCGTACAAACTGAATACTACTACTACTAGTAGTAGTAGTACTACTACTACTACTACTAATAATAATAATAATACGCAGAGGATTTGAGAGACATGCCAACTCTCTTCTAACTTACACCTCACCACCAACACCAGCAGCATTTCCCGTGCTGTAACCCTTGAGCAAAGGTCTCTTCTCACTGCTGGGGGCTGGAGCAGGGGCAAGGTGAGCTGTGTGAGCCACAGGTCACTGCTGCCATCCCTTCCCCTTCCTGCACACAGCAGAGCTTTTGTTCTTCGCTTCACTTACCTGACCTGACAGACTGGAAAAGCTGCCGTGGGGCTTGGGAGGGGACCCTGCCCTCTATCGAGCACCAGCCCTGCTGGAAGCAGCATCCCTACCAGAACAGGAGCTGTTCATTTCCATAGGCAGAGCTCAGCATTGCCAGGTTGAAAACGGGAGGAAGGGAGAGAGGAAGATACAAGAGCTATTTTTGCATGTAGTGTCTTCAGGTAACATTTTATTGTCATTTCTATCCCAGAAGCATGCTGTTTTGGAGCTTGTAAATACAGCTTGGCTAGTGCTCGCTACTGAATACTATCTTGATCAGACTCCTGACAAATTGAAGCCAAAATGTGTTTGGCTGCTGATATTTTCATGTGTGTCCTTAGAGGAAGATTATTTTGCAGCCCCTGTACTTACTAGGTACATTAGACAAGTATTAAGCCTACTCATTCTAATTTCACTGGGTGAGCTGGATCCTCTCTTAGGGTACACGGGAGCAGCCCAGCTAACTTGAATGGATTTTATACCTGTCTATAATTTGGTGCCCGTTCCTTTGTCCCCCAGCTATTTTAAAAGGCCACACATAGTGCTCTTAATAAGAATATAATAAAGACTTTTAGTTTGGAAGTACACCAAGCACTGGGAGGCAAAGGGATGTGGGAGTGCAGGAGCCCACAATGGGGATGGACCCCGCAGTGCCTCCCTGTCAGCTGGCAGCCTGAGACAGAACTTTCTGGGTGCAGGATGGGGGCTTTTAGGTGCTGGACAGATGTACCTCTGCAAACTTCTTCCTTTAAATACATGATTTTGACACTAATGCAATAGACATCTGCTGCAAAAGGGTGGGCTGGCCCAAGGGAGAGGCAGTAATGAGATACGAGGCCTTTGTCTCTGGGTTACTGGTTCAAACCCAGACAAGATAGGAGTGACTGGGAGTCATTACTGCCTGACAGCTGCTAAATAGTTGGTGTCAATTGGGCTGGTGTCCTTGATCAACTTTCTCATTAACAGGTGTCCCCATCTCAGCACCTCAAAGAGAAACCAATTATCGGCCTCATCCGTGACAGGGCCTCATCCCTCCCCAGATACGGAGACATGAATTACCGAGTCACCAGTGTGAGCTTGGAAATACGGTCCCAGCCAGGAGTGAGGGGTGCTGATGGGGGAAAAATGTCTTATGCTATACTGCCCCTTCCCTTCACTGACCCTGGGACAAACAGAAGGGCTAAGCCTTCAGAGATACCAAGCCTTGTTGTTTCAACAACTTCACACACTCCTGCTCTTTACGGTGATAGTGCTAAAATACTCTAGTCTCCTGCTTAAATCTCAGGGAAATTGTCCCTGCCCTTCCAGAGACCTGTGCAAGGCAAGAGATGGCAGATCTGTATCTGCAGCAGCCAAACAAAGAGAACACAAACTGAGGAGATTTTTTTTTTGATCACATCATTAAAGTGCTTTAAATATTAGGCTAATAGCTTCATTAAAAAAAGAAAAAAAGAAACCCAGTGCAACACCAGAAGTTTAAAAATTTCAGAAGCACAACTTTTATATATTTGCATTCGACAACTGAAATGTGAAAGGCTTGGAACAGTAAGAAATGCAACTATGGCTTTAGCACACTGCAAATACTCCCTTGGCTAAGTAAAAATAGGACTTGCTTTCACTTCCAGCATGATCAGTCTTACATGAATCTTAAATACATAGGACAGAAAGAGTGAAATTAATTTGCAGTTGATAAATGATACCAGATATTTTTAAAATAAAAATCATTATGTTAACTAATTATATCATTACTTAGTACTAAATTTGTGATGAGAGGGCAACCTGGTGCCTGAGAGATCTTGATATTTCCTCTTCTCAGACTTCGTCCTACAATCCTGCACAGCTCTGGCTGTGAGCCTAAAACACAACAGTTGCTGCAGGGAAAAAAATGGACAACTAATGAAAGCTGTTGCCTGTCCACATGCTACTTCATTAGCAGACGCACCAAATGAGATCCAGGCCTCAGATCAGTCATTCCCTTTCACCTGCCACATACCAGAGGTCAAACCTTGCTGAAGAATTGCAGTGAAGTGTCCCCCTGGCAGCAGGCAAAACTGATGGGTGAGACATAAAAGTCTCCTGCCCCTGAGCTGAGCAAAAGCAGTCCATCATATAGGAACAGCCTGGGTGGACTGAGTGATCATCGTAGGTCCCTTCAAACTGAAATATTCTATTCTATCACAATTTGCACACGCCTGTAACAGGAGTAGCTCATGTCCAAAAGCAGTAATAACGTTGAACAGCTCAAAAGCACTTTTAAAATAAATAGGAGAGACAACTTATTTCTGCTACAGAAAATCAAAGAGGAATGAAAATAGAGTGACCATTTGTACAGACTGCTTTTTTTTTTTTAAAATTCTTAGTGAAAGTTAAATGCAGGACTCTTGTTCTCTTGTTTTTAAGTCACTGACTATGCTTAATCACCACTAAGAAGGGTGGTTTCACTGCCACTGGGTTGGCCAAAAGAAAGCTGAAGTCTCCATGAAAATGAGGGGGGAAAGGGAAATAGAGCAGGATGAAAAGACAGCGTCTGTGTTAACCTGAGGCATTGGGAGAGAGCCACACTGAAACTTGCTTTGCAAAATAGGGTCTGAAAAAGAAATCCTACAGGACAGACCAGCCTGAGGTGCTGGCAGCAGGAGATTCCATCTCCCTCCTCCTCACTGCTCTGGCTGTGTCCGCAGCCAGGTCTGGGAAAAAAGACCCTCACCTGCAACTGGGGACTCATGGGAAGGTTTCCAGTTTAGGTTTCTTTCTTTTACACTGCTTCTGAAGGTATCACTTTCATGCAGGTTGTCATTTTCCTGCAGCCTTGGCAATGCAGTAGTTAGAGTGATCATAATACGATTATTACTGCATGAGAATATGAAATCAGCCATGAGTATGATGAGTTGTTATCAGTGTCCAACTGATTGTGTTATAACAACGCCACAGATAGGGAAAAACTTATTTGACTTTTTTCAAAGTTGTTTATTTGCTATAATTTAAATTCTCTTTTTTGGTAGCCTTAAAAGAAAGGTGCAATTTTCATAGATGCAATTTTTTTGTTCAGAAATGCACAAAATCATCCCTAATACATTTCTCATTCTTTACAAACCCCCTATACTGCTAACTGGGTGATCAGATAAAATTCTTTTTCACACTGAAACAACTATAAAAACAATTTATTTACAAATGCAATGGTACTAAAATTAAGCTCAAGTGTGAGAGCTGCTTCTTGCTGAAGGTCTCTGAATGTCCTTCGAGTTTATAATAAGTTCTCATGGGACACATGAATTCATGCCCTTAATCCATTCTGACTTTAAAAGTCCAGCTTCTTTTATGAAATGTCTCATTATACAAGCTCTTGCTTCAGCAAATGCACTTCCATCACTTTTCTCTGAAGTCTGTTTAATACAACATCTTCTGAATTATTTAATGGGCAAATATATGGATTAAATAAAGCAAACACATCTACCACAGCTTCTATTTGCCTGACAAACTTTTGACCAAAACTTTCAGACTTTCTGCAGCTGTCATACAAAACCTTTAAGCCCCAGACCTGGTCAGCATTATGGTCTCTGTGCCACAGCTCAGCCATTGCTAAAGTGGTGGCAATAGGTCCTTAAGGGTCTCTTTCCCCGCTGAAAAAATGACAAATCCCAGAAAAGTAGTGAGTCGGGGTTCAGACCATGGAAAACCATCTTGAGGCTAACAATGGTATCAATCAGAGAGGCTTTCCCCCTGCCCCAGTGTGTGATAAGGACTGGCCAGGTAGAATCAAGGGTCATGGCCACCCCTTTCTCTGCTCTATTGCTCCCCAGCCTTTGCTGTGTGATTTTCACCTTCAGCCATAGCTTTTTTCCTATGGTTTACATTTTGTTCAGTGCTCTGAAACTCAATTCTAGATTACATTTCCATGTTTTGGAGTGATATACAGTACATGGTAAATGTTTACCCGTGTAAGTGTAAGCCAGTCTGGAGTCTGCCTCTGATTAATTTGAATTTAAATCTGCATTTCATTTCTCCTGACCTTTGAAATCTCCCTCATGACTACTCATCAGGAAACCTTGATATGATAAATTAGAAATTCTTTTAGATCTTGGATCAGACTGGAATAATAATCACACCATTTCCCAAATACCAATTTCAGGATTTGTTAGTCTGTTTCCAGAAACTGCGGATAGTTTAAGCCAAAAGAGTTGCAGATATTAAGCTGGAAACATTTCTACCTGTGAATTTAAGAGCAGAAAAAAGTTGCCTTCCCCTCCCATGGCTCTTTCAGGGTTTAAAAAACAGACATTCTGACCACACTTTTAGATTATTAGTGACCCTTTTCTGAACTGTTCTGACCCCACGGCTTCTTCACATGCCTTGATTAGTTTTATTCATAGCTGAAACCATGAAGCAAAAGCAGAAGTCAGATGCATCTGTTAAAGCTGAGAAATTGAACTGCTGTTTTATTATTCGTAGCAATTTGGGTGTAAATAAAGAAGGTGTGGAAGTCTGAAAAAGATGGGCACAGAGCAGCTGGGAGGTTGAGACCCTGTGGCAGCCGAACACTTAAGACTGAGGGGTGTGGACAGGTACCCAGCAGGCACATGGGTGGTACACACCTTTTAAATGATCTCTTTCCCTTAGCAAAGGGGTACGCTGTTTAGGAAGAAGTCTTAGAGCCTGTAGCTGATCACCACCAGCCATAATGCTAAGTCACTAAATGGGCAGAGATAGTGGGGAAAAAGACTTGCACAAGTTTAATGTCTCACTAATTCCATTCACTGGAATAATTTGGATTCCCATCTGTAAGCAGTCCATCAATGAAAGAAACATCTCAGTGCCCCAAAAAAGGAAGCCAAAAAATTATTTTCAGTCCCAAGGACCTCACTGTCCAAACAACTCTTCCGTGTTTTAGAGCTCTGGCTTATGAGATGTCTCTAAACTCCATTTGAGTGATGCACACTGGCTGCATTATCCATTATCTTTTCCTTTTTTAGTGGGTTATTTTAAAACTTTTCACATGCAAGCTTGGATGACAAAGTTTTCTGGCTAAAATCTTGGCCCAGATGAGGTTGGGGACTATGCTGCCACTGACTTACATGGCTGAAGATTGTGCCTGTGTGATCTGCAGAAAACAGGTCTGATTTCTCACATCTCTATTTATTTTGGAATTTTGTTTCTTGTTTGGTGTCAAAATAATGGAATTATACCTGTGTTAAACAAGATGTTGGCAGTCCTTCAAGTGAGTATATAGGAGACAGAAAATAATTTTTGCTCTAAACGCCAGGAAACAAATTTTCATAAACATACTTCACAAAGGCACTCAGTTTAGTTTCAGCAAGAGTTCATGGACCTCTTCCTTAATGAACCATATGACACAATTAAATATTGTCACGTAGCAGATGAGGTCAGTTCCAAAATTTAACTTGATAATACTAAGTACATACTATGAACTTCTTAGAAATTCAACATTCTTGGTCTGATTTGCCAGTTAACTTTGCATCTTTACAAAGATATCGCAAGTCCAACATCCCAAAATAATGCAAATAATAAGAATTACTTAATTTGGGAGCTATTAGAAAAGTAACTTCAATTGATATGCATCTGGGTTTGCACTGAATTAATTTCCCACTGCTTTTGCAGCAGAAGGTCGCTCCTTCTGACATTTAACGTAATATTTTACTTCAAGGTTTTAACAGTCAATTATTTGGCCTGGGCAATTCCAGTCCCAATATATACAGTGAAAAGACAGGCTTGAAAGCCAGGTTTGCATCTTAGAGCTCAGCAGGAGTTTTGCAATGAATGTCATAGGTTGGCAGTGTTCCTTTAAGTTGGCACTTAAAGGAACAACGGTGCAAGAATACATTGTGTTTACACTGCAAAATTGGCCAGATATAAAAATTGCAATTTCAAGCATTTTATGCATTTTTAATCCAGTCTAGTCTATTTATATTTCATTTCTATTTCTATTCTATTCTATTTAATTTTAATTCTATTCTATTCTATTCTATTCCATTCCATTCCAAGCTTTTTTAATCTTTTCAGTGATGTACTAGATTCCTGTACCTTGCTGATGTCCAGAACATGACAGATTTGTGACAAGGTGGCACTAGATTTGGAGCCTGACTTGCATTTCATGCCAAAGTCCTGGTCCTGGAGATTTCTGGTCAGCAATTACAAGTGTCATAGAAATATCACAGAACTGCTGAGTGCATCAAAACTGTATATGTTGCATGGTTTAAATTCAATCCATGGGGCTATGAAGTCTTTGAAATGGCCCCAGGTGATATGAAAGCTTAACCCTGATGAGGTGGCAGAGCTCGTGTGACCCAGTTTCAGAGGCTTGGTGCTGCCACAGGGTGGGAGGAGACTGGCAGACCCTCCTTTTGCCCAAGCCCAGAAGAATTCCCTTCGCATGGGAGGAGTTTCTCGCACATAAAGGACAGCTCAGATGTATAATCCAGAAGGATGTGAAATTAATAGGGGGAAATAGGATGTCAGGGACGGAGCATGCGTTCGTGTGCGCATGTGCCTGTGCACAGGAGGGAGCAGGCTGGCTTCTTCTGCAATTTTGAAGCATTTCTCTAATAGCAACAGACAAATAACCCAAGCATATATTACTGCTCCTCTGCTTTGTTGCTCATTGCCCAGACAATGTGGTGATAAGCATGGAAAAATGCCCAGGGAGAGAAATGCAGCAAAAACCTCAGTGTCCTTTCCTACATTCACATCTCTTCTGCAATATTAGCCAAAGCAGACAGATGCCCAGACATCATCCTGTATGAGCCCACCCAGTGATCTCAAAGCGAAAAAACAGAGGAGTAATTATAAGGCAGTAAGATGTTTTGTTTTGCATGGAGCGTATCCACATTTGATAGTAACCATTTTAAAGTCTGGAAGAATTTTGCACTCCCTAAGCTGATTTTACAAGCAAAGAGAAGTGCTTGTCATCAAAGGTTAATGTAGCTGTCACTGCAGGAAAGCCCTGTGGGTAGAAAGAGTCTCATCTGGCTGTTTTTAAAGGGCAAGAGTCATCACTGTGAAGGAGGAATTTTTTCATATCTAGGAACCTTTCACATTGTTGTAGTGAACTGCTGCATAAGTCACCACTTCTCTATAGTTTCTCTATTTTTATGATTATTGATTTTCGTTTCTATTATTTATGTTTTAAAGTCTTATAAGATGTTCTTGTCCAAAATGAATAAATCTTTATTTGAGAAGATGAAAAGAGAACTTCTGTGTGTTTTTATGGCTTGCATTGGTACAATATTAGAATACTGTGAAGTATAAAAGACCTGTCTCCCCTTTTTACTGATGGAAACAGGGGAAAGAAGAGACTAAGCACTGAAATTAGGCTACATACTCTAACCTCCTGCCTCGGGTATCATGAACACCTTTGATTCATGGTGGTCTCATCATAAGGGAATTGAATCCAAGTCTTCAGCATCCAGGCTACCTGCTTACTGCTGGGTGGGCTCAACCGTCCTTAAAGTATCAAAGGTGAGATCTGCACAGTTATGGGCTAAATACTCCTGATCCGTGTACAGCAGTTGCAACAGAGAGAGATTTGGCCGCGTCAGACTGGTCTGACCGTGGAGGGTCTCACACTGGAGGAATCCAGACCCTGTGGTCAGCTTCCATTTACACCTCCAGGATGTCACTGGCACAGCCAGGGGACACACACACTCCATGTAACAGCAAAAAGCTAAGAATGATCCTGGGACTCCCAAACAGCAGATGGCTTTATTTCCCCCTGGTTACCAGGAGATGGAGTTGTGCCACGCGAAGCATCAGTGCAGGCAACACTTTGCCTCATAGAGAGGATCTTCAGTTGAGATATTCAGGAAATTTTCTCTTGGAGCTTACAAATAAGAAAGCTGGCAGTGCTGAATGCTTGGATGAAGAGGCATGGAGGGGAAGAAGGGTAAGTGTGGGCATTCTCTTGTGAGGACAGTGCTGTGAACAAGCCAGTTTCCTGCCTGCAGCAAGCTAATAGAGGCTAATAAAGATGCCATTGGATGCAGCTCACACGGCAGATATTAGTGTGGTAACAGCTCTTTGGTGTCACTGAACCAGATTTGAAACAAAGACTGCGAGGTGAAAACCTGGATATAGATCCACTAGAGACCAAACCACCACACACATGTTGCATAAAGAATAGAAAAAAGCACTAATAGTTGACCCACATCCATCCCATTATCTCTGCCATGTCAGATACAGGAAATATCCGTATAGTAGCAGGCTATGCATTGGACACCACAATTTAACTGAGAATCTGCTGACAGAAGAGGTTGTACCCTGGCAGAATGTCATGCATGAAAGCTCAGAGCAGCTACAAGATTTGCATTATCCCAACAGCTCAGCTGTCTCCTCCAGTGGAGTCCAGAGGCAACCCATCCTGGAGCACCTCAATGCCTTCCTTGGGCTTGGAGTGGTCCTGAAAGGCCACCTTCTCTGCTCCTCAATCCACGGCATTTAGGAGCAGTAAAGAGCTGAGAGGCCTTGAGAAGCTGCTCTCAGTCAAAGGATAAATGGTGGTTATTTCATGGAGCACTGCCTGGGTTGCTAAAACAGAGTCAGCGTTTAGAAATAGCACCGGATCCTCCCTGGCTGATGAATAGCCAAAGCACCAGGAGCAGGGATGCTTTTTTCACTGCTGATGCTTGATCAGAGGGGATTTCCTTCTGCTCCTGACCCTGATGTTGATACAGTGAACAGGACTCTGCTCAGTCTAGCTTGGGTTACTGCAGCATGCCCCAAGGGCATCCAGAAATAGCAGTGCTCTGTGATCTCCAGTGACCTCCCAGTTATCTCTGTGTGAAAATCAGGCTGTTAATTTTGACATATATTAGCTGTAGTTAGTTCAAGACCTCCTTACCTGACCTCTCCCTTGCTTGACTGTTGGGGCTGTGGGAGGTGATCAGACCATCATTTCCCAGACATGACCTGTTCAGGGCTTGTGGCAGGTCACTGACAGGGAAAACCCCTTTGCCTCTGAGCTCTGCTCCTTCCTGCCTGCAGCAGCCAAAACTGACAACTCCTGACACCCATCAGGTCCCCACTGAAAATGCTGCAGCCAACACTGAGGCCAGGGAAGAGCCAAGAGCAGAAACTCCTTTAAACCCATGTACTCCTACAGCAACAGATACTATTGCTCATGAATTAAACATTAAATAAATATAGGTCTCAATTTGCAGTTATTTCTAGCAGATGTTAGAAAACTCTGCAGAAAACTCTGCAAAAATAAAAATTGTGCACAACACCTAGAGTTCGTGCCTGTTGATACAGTCATGCCTTTTTGGCTTTCACAGCTATGTTTCTGCAATGCTTTCTAAGTGCCACATCTGCTTTTGAGCATTTTGAACTATGTCAGGTTGACTCATAAATCATAACTGATATACAGACTATGAGACGTTTTGCTCATGGCAAAATAACTCTAAGTGTCTGAAAATGCCATTCTTTCAAAACTTAGGATTTAATTCCATGATTTAGGTCAATAGGAGTTTAGAGCTGGATTTGCAAAAGTCTAGAGGCACATACAGACAGTGGAAATGCCAAAGATGTTGAAGCACATCAGATGCTGAACCTGTGTGGACACCAGTGACAGGCAGGCACCTAACCCCCCTGGACTTGTAAAAGGCCATCACAAACTTCTTCCAGAATTAGGCTGTGAGAGAATTTAGTAGTCTGCAGTACTGTTGCTCCATTACAGCCTTTTCTGTGGGGCAGAACAGTGACAGAAAGGGAAGCAACCAGAACCTGCTCAGAATTTCCCTCGAGTTTCCAGCTATTGCACCTAGAGCAGGTTTTAGTTGCAATGTTCCCTGACCACTGTAGCATTTGCTGTTACCAAGAGAGGTGCTTGAAGATAGATACCCCACAGTGTCAGATACCCCACAGCAGTTCTGGGAGCAAAGCCTCCTCAGCTTTTGGGAGGGAAATGATCACGTGTTTCTTCTCAACCTTGCCCAGAGAATGTGAAATAAAAGGCACAAATCAGTGATGGAGGAGCATGGTTGCCTTGGCATTTAAATGCAATACTACTCTAAACAAACTGAAAATTTGCATATTCCCTTATCAGAGAAAGTCTGTTTTTGTGTATTTCATGAAGACCCTGGATTTCATTGGAAACCAGTGGCAGTGTGGTTACCAGCTGCCTGCTGGTACTGGGGCAAATATGCAAGGGATGTAACTACACAAGAGCTACCAGATCGGTTCAGGATTCTCCAGGTATCCTGCAGTATGAATGGTCTGCACAGCCACGATCCCTGTTCCTCCAGAAAAGAGCCCACTAGAATATCCACATGGACTTTTGCAACTTCCTCCTTTCTTTCCTATTTTGTCCTTCCTGAAAATTTGTTTGGCCTCTAGGTATGTTTTTTATGAAATACATATCTGAGGGCTTGGTTGAGCTGTCAATGTTATACACCTCATTTTCAGAAAGATTTCAGAAATACTAAATTTGTAATATCTCTAGGTTTAGACCGGCATCCATTCTTTGCTGCATGACCTGATTACTTTGGGGAAGAATCTTTCAAGTTACAGCTGGCTTTTATTGGCTACGACTTGTATTTTCAACTATTAGACAATATCTGAACAACCTGTTTATTAGCTTTTTGTCCTTCAACAGGGGTGGTGTAATAGCAGCATTGGCTGCTGCTAGCTTTCTTCCAACAAAGCAACATTTTTGTGGTTCTTAATCAAAAAACCTTATTCTCTCCAAACTAGAGATGGAACTGAATGATCCTGGGACAAAGGCCTGGATCCAAATGGGATTTTTCCTTTTGAGTATGAGCTCAAGCTATGATTAATCACCTTTTCTTTCAGTGGAATATAGTTGCTTCTGTAAGTGAGCTTTTTCTCCTCACAGAGGGAAATGAAAAAGCAGGGTATTTTATTATGCCTTGGATCACTGATGAGGAAAGGCTCATTTGTACAATTCACTGAGCAAGTCTTTTGGTCTATTTCTTGTTACAGACAAATTATACGGTTATATGTTAAGCTACAACACAAAATATTCAGATGTTACAAAAAATCAATACAATGCTTTCTGAAAAGAAACATATGTTTTAATGTCTTTATTTCTCTTGTGACCAAAAAGGGAAAAAGATCCATGCACTGTAAAACAGAGAGAACCCATTCAAGGGTTGTTACTTATGGTTCTATTGCTGTTACCACAGGGAAAATAGTAGTAATTTTTAAAAATCATTTCTGCATGATCTGCTTTTGTGTGAACTGATAAGAAAATATGTTCTCTCTGCACATGCAACACATAAGGAATGTTTACTGCCCATATGGTCTCTTGAGGGCTCTGACATTAGAATTTCTACAATAGCAAGTTGAGAGCAAAAAAAAGCAATTATCTGAGTGCTGTAAAACGGTGATATTTGCATCCTGCCTGGGTATAAAATGAGCATAAGAAGGACAGGAAAAGCATTTAGCAATATGTCACCTGTATGGGAATCCTGGATATTATACATTATGCTTGAGCTCTGCTGATTTACATCCTCTGCGGGATTGCCCCAGTGCTTTGTACAAAAATCTGCCATGACACATGACACAGAGCCCAGAAATGTGCACCAGAGGCTACTGCTGAAGGTGCTTCATCACAGCACGATTAAAGGATGTGATGGACTCACGTGGTTCCATTAGAAGGAGAAATTAGGTCTTTGATGCTGCAACAGTTTGTTTCATTCCACATCTGAGTCATCCCAGCATGTCAGGACGCAGCGGGGTTTCCGCTCATCGAATCCTCTGACAGTATTCCCGATATAGCACACGATGCTGCCTGCACGGGGTTGGCTCCCCAGGTTTCTTGCATTAAACACT
This sequence comes from Melanocharis versteri, assembly GCA_013397845.1. Lineage (NCBI taxonomy): Eukaryota > Metazoa > Chordata > Aves > Passeriformes > Melanocharitidae > Melanocharis > Melanocharis versteri. Next base: position 1,424,080 of record VZTG01005027.1, on the reverse strand, counting down.
TCCTCAATATCAAAATGTATTGGTAGGCTTGTCACAGCCAGTGTGACTTCAGCTGCTTCTGCTCCCTGGAAAATCGCCTTGAATAGAAGATGCCTGTTTGCTTTTTACTGTGCTATAAAACTATTCTTTCATCTTTCCAAGGCTTAATATATTTTTTCAATTGTTTGTGTAGAATACTAAGAGCAGTGTGAATGAGCAGTCTCCATGCCAGTGGATCACAGACTGCCTAGCATGGGTTCTGTTCTGTTCAGGCATCACCTCACTCGTATTGTCGGTTCGTGTGTACAGGCACACACACATTTTCCTTTATTTTGTTCTCATAATACTAATCTGTCCTCAGTATCTCCACCAGTAAGGAAAATAAAACATCAAGAAGACAAATGAGGAGCAGAAGGGTTTTGTGATCAGATGAGTGTTGAGAAAGCAAAACCTAATTTCCTTTGTGAAGAGCTATAACCCTGTATTTAATTCCTGACTGTTAAGTTTTCAGGGATGCTGTTCACAGCTGACTTGGGTATGAGCAGTGCATCCCTTGGCTACTAAAGCTCAGAGCATTAAGCTCTCCTTAAGGATGGACTTCCAGACACAGGGTCTAATATTGGTCATTTGATCAAATGAAATTATTTATATTTTTAAGCAATGTGCCCACATTCACTCTGTCCCATGAACACTAACAAATTCTAATGTATGCAGAAAGAGTGAAAAAATCCGGGTGTTGCACATTCAAGGAACTCAGTTTGAGGGACATAAGGTTCTTGAGCTGCAGGATATCTACAACTATCAGTTGCTTCAATGGTCACTAAAGGTTTCAGGATTCATACCCCAAAACAAGCAACATTTTAAAAAAATTTTAAACATTTTTTGTGCCTTAATGTTGTGTTGTTTGCAAGCAAATACTGCATTTTCACACCTGTCTTCTTTGCATCCATCAATAAAAATGCTAATTTTGAGAATTAATTAAAGTCAAGAACTTCATTGGACTTCAGTGGGAATAGGAGGAATCCAATATCTTAACAAAAGAAATCAATATAAAAGCCACCCAAAAATAAACTAAAAAACAAAAGGTCTTGTTTCCAGTAGCTGATATGCAGCACAAAATATTCAATTGATTGATTCAGGTCATCAGGCACAAGAATGAGTGTTCAAATCATCCAAATTAAAAATGAGTCATTTTAATACAAAACCTTTGGAGCACCAAATTCTCAACCTACCATATGATCTTGGAGAATACTGCTTAAATCAAACTTTATCCCCGTGCTGTAACTGCTCCACAGATGCATGTTATTGCCCTCGGGTAGGAACAAGGGCAACTTCAAATTTAGCATGTCAGGTCAAGGGTAACAGTTCCCCTTCTGAGTTTAGTCTCTAGAGATGGTTCAGCAGAGAACTCACAAAAAAAGAAAAAAAGGTGATTAAAAATATCAAGAAACTACACCTTGAGAGATTGCCATGGGGTGGATGAGCATTGACTGCCCTCATTTTATGAATGGGAGAATCCAGGCAGAAACACAGTGTCTTGGGAATAGTGAGTTAAGTCTCCAGGCAGAGAGGGGAAGAAAAGCCAGAGCTGTGTGTTCTATCCACCACACCAGAGATCCTTCAAATGCAGCCCATGAGCTCCTACCTGTGGCCTGGGAAGCCTCAGAACTCAGCTCACAACAAGCTGTAAAATAAGCCATCTTTGACAGAATGATCTCGTTAATGAGCCAAGGCAGCTCCCGTCTCTGCTTCAGCGGTGCCTTGCCTATGAATTGCTGTGCAGTCCCCAGCCTGAGGGATAACCAAAAAATTGCCCTGCCTGAAAAAAAACCAGTGGTAGCTCTGGCATGGGGGGGGTGTATTGTAAATGCACACAGAGGACTTTCCAAAGGTATTTTATGCTGTTTCGCAGTGATGAGCAGACCAAATCTCTAGTTCTTGTTCTACAACTCACTGCTAAATATGCACAGCATTTAATTTTCCTTCCATTTCTGAAAAGTTTCATGGATGCCAAACTAATCAAGAACTGCAATAGCAAATCAAGAGGCTATAGGATAAATCTCATTATCCAGAATATGTTTGGCTACTGCAATCCATTCTTTATATATTAAGCATTGTTTCAGTATTAATTAACAGTGTCTAGTAATCATTATAAACACTGAGACAACAGCCAGTGTTAACCACAGAAGTAAAAGATTAGCTGGGATGAAAAGGGAGATGTCTTTACATCAGTTTTTTTATGCAATATGGAGTTGCATAACTGCATACTCATTTTTTACATAGCATGCAAACTTTTCAGGGGCAGCAACTTGATCATGTGCTTTCCAAAGCACTTGAGAAGTTGTCCATGAAAAAAGTGGTTTTAAGTGACCAAAAATAAAACGGCAGAGAATTCTCAAGTGAGATCATCGGGTATTCTGGTTGTCTGTGCATTTGGAGAGTTTTGAGTGACCTTAACAGTTACATAAGCATATGGAGAGCAAATAAACTCATATTAAATGTGTAACACATATGGTCTCCTGACAGGATGTTCCAAGCCACGCAGTGATTTTATAGTCCACGTGCCCTGTACAGTAGTTCTTTGGTCTCAGAGTAGGAGTCAGAAACAGTATGACAGCATGAACTCCATTCTTTTTCTTTGAGGGGCAGTCAGTGTGTTAATATTAAAATATACAATACACTTTGGCTAGCTGTGTTCAACAGCAAAAAAGTGCCATCTGCATGGGACTAGATCTTACCAGCTGATAACATCACATGTGATATGGCTATATGATGTGTATGTGGAGTAACTACTTTCCTGGGGTGTGCCATGAGGAACTTTAAGGTAAGGAAAGTGTCCTCAGCAGTTTTATTTTATTTGGGCAAGGGAGCACCATTCTGAGTGGGAGGAGTGTCTTCACGGAGCAGAGTATGTCACCTGGGCTGCCTAGGGCCACACGGTGTAAAGACTACACCAGACCTCTTCTTTCCAGCCTCAAGGATAAATCGAATCAGTCTCAGCCCAGGATGAGATTGACAAAGGACGCGGAAGCACTAGCTATACTGAAGTTGGGTTTTCTTCTTATTAAGTGTGTCCATCAGCTGTATAAACTCCGAGTGCTATTATTCTGTCGAGTTTGGGTCATACAAAAGCCTCAGCGACACGACCGAGCCCAGCAGACATCACTTGAGGAGTCGGTCTAGGGAATTAGTTCCCAGTACGATCCACTCTGGCGCTGTGTGACACCCTGTGCCGGCTGTCCAGCCAAGTACCTGCCCGGCTGCGGTCTGGGCGGAATCAGAACAAAACCGCCTGTGCACAGCCACCGCTGGAACACACGCGTGCGGCGAGCGGCGCCGCGACCCTGCGAGCGCGGTGCAGCGCGGCCCGTCCGGGCGCTGCCAGCCCCGGTGCCNGCGGCCGCACCCGCAGTGCCTGGACTTCAAGCCGCCGTTCCGGCCGCCGCGGGGCCTCGCCTTCTGCCGCCGCTACGCCGAGTTCGGCTGCTGCGACCCGAGCCGCGACCGCGCCCTGCTCCAGCGCTTCTACCGCCTCAGCGCCCGCCTCGACGAGCGCACCTACGCCGCCTGCGCCGGGCACCTGCAGGAGCTGCTCTGCCAGGTGAGACCTCCGGCGCTCCCGGAGCTCCTGCTGCTCCGGGGGAATCCCGCCGCGCAGGGCTCAGCCACCCGGGGGTCTCCCAGTGCGCAGGGGACATCAGCAGCCGCACAGGAGTATTCAGCCCTGCACGGAGCTCTGGCGTAGGCAGGGATGTTTCTGCCCCTTCCCAGTGCTTTGGCTCAGGTGTGTGTGCATCTACTCGTGCAGGGCTGCATCGAGCCCCGGTATGGATGCTTTGGCCCAGACATGGGTGCATTGATCCCATGGGTGCATTGATCCTATGCACTGGTCCAGGCACAGGAACTTTGGACAGTCCAGGGGAGTGTAAGCCATGACGTTAATTCCCAAGCCCAGACTGCAGTACATCAGGTGCATCAGCTGTGGCATTAGTGCCTGGGCACAGGCATGGGTACATCAGCCCACGTGTGGGTGCATCAGGAATAGCACAGCAGCCTAGGTGTGTGTTCCCAGGCACTGGAAGGAGTGACTGTCCATCATCAAGTATCCCAGAGAACTTTTTGTCCTTTGGCAGTTGTCTAAAAGAGGAACAGGGATGTTGCTCTTCTTTAGTTTAGGGGCAGCAGTCTCTGAGATATGTGGAAAGTTATAGTTTGCAGACTCTTCTCACTTTCCCGGGGTTAGGACACCAGACCTGGTGAAGAAGCCCACAGGGCTCCTGCCTGCACAAATCATGCTCCTTGTTGTGACTAATTGATGGGATCAGGTGGTTTTTTTTGTATTGGATTACAGCACCCTGAGACGCTTTTAGCATATGCCAGGTGCTAATAGTCCTAGTGATGGGTGCAGAGCAATGCCTGCAGGTGTGGCCTAGGAACCTCTGTGGTGGCCATCCTGCACAGGGGGGAATTTCCACTCAGGGCTGATATTCTGTGGCTGGATATGATATCAGGATGATCGCAGTCTGCACAGAGCAAGGTGTCTGACCCTATCATCGGTGGAGGCCTCGCGTGTGTGAAAATGCCCCTGAGACAGAGCAGTGGTGGCTTGGCACTGTTCAAGTGTAAATCTTAAATTAATTCAGACAGTGGAGTCTTGTCTGCCGTGCTCAGACGGGATCAAAATGGCTTTTCAGAAATCCTGCTCCTAGCATTTTGCTGGTACCTCTTGCGTTCCTTAAAGCCTGAAGAGAAAGACAACACTTTTCCACGTGAGGTTCTAGAGCATTGGCTTCTATTTCATCTCACATTGTACTGGAAGCAAAACCCATTTCAATATATTTCTGAAACAAGCAGTGTCTAAGGGTCCATTTGTAGATAGGAAACCAGTTAGCAGTGTGTGCTAAGCACTCCTGCTTCTGGAAGTGATAGCTAGGTCTCTTGTGTTTGTCAGAAAGCCAACCATTGAAAATGTCTTCAGAAGCAGAGAAATATTTCAATGTGGGAGCAATGATTCACTGAAATGTTCTGATGAGCTCAGTGCATCACCAGCCCAGATGTGGCTACAAACCATCGCCTCTGGCTGCACAAGCACATAATGGAAGTTCAGTCACTGCAAACACTCTAGAACATTCTGCTTCTATTCATTCATAGTATATACAATTTATATCCTAGACCTGAATTAATAAGTGTGTTTCTGTGACTTATTCAGTATGCTTCTGACTCTTTCTGCTCACATTTTATGATTTCTCTCAAATGTGATCAAATTATTTTGACAAGTGTCTCATCTCGTACTTGTGGATTCCTGCCTTCTCTTGAATTCATGGAATAATAGTTTGATATGGAAAGGACATAGTCCAACCTCCCCTGCAATGAGCAGGGACAGCTTCAACTAGATCAGGTTGGTCAGAGCCCTGTCCAACCTGTCCTTGAATGTTTCCAGAAAAGGGGCATCTATCACCTCTCTTGGCAACCCATTACAGTATTTCACCAGCCACACTGTAAACAACTTCTTTCTTATATCAAATCTGTATCAACCCTCCTTCAGTTTAAAGCCATCACCTCTTGTCCTATCACTGCACTGCCTTGTAAAAGTCCTCTCCAGTTCTCTTGTAGCTCCTTTAGATACTGGAAGGTGCCATAATGTTACCTTGGAGCCTTCTCTTCTCCACCAAACTGCGAGAGCAGATGCCTCACTCTCCTTCTCGGGGAACAGCTTGCTTAAAGGTTTGAGTTTCCAGATGGAGGTGGACAAGGAATGTCAGGGATAATGTGGAGGTTAAATGCTTTTCGGAGGAGTCCTGTTGCTTCCTCCAGGCTGATAGCAGCAGTAAATAAGACATTGTCTGATGTGGGTGTTCCATCAGATTCAGACTGTTGTAATTCCCCAGATACGGAGCTGCCACTGAATTCCTGGAGAGGATGCATTTGGCTAGCCTGTCTTAATGTGACTTGTTTTGTTTTCTGATGAGTTATTTTCATAGTACAAACTTGTTCCAGCCCTACTGAAGTAACTGATCATCTGCCCATTCGTTTCCTCAGTCTTTGGACCACAGCATAGTCTAAAATTATTGAACAGACAGCATCATTTGGAAATGAGAATTTAGATCTAATATTGATCCTGGGCTCTGACTAAGGGTAGAACTTAGTATTTTGGGTTATGTGAACATGCCAGGATGATGTGAAGGCTAAAGGACCACAATATTTGCTTCAGAAACAGAGAAATTCAGCATAAGGCATGAAACTCCATCTCTTATGGAATAAAATTTGGAAAATATTTCACATGTCTTGAACATACCCTCGGCCATGCTTGGGTACTTTGAGGCTAGTGATAGATCTCCAAATATATCTGCCAGCATAATGCTGCTGTAATTAGCTGTATGCCACCAGGAATGTGGTAAGGAGGGAGGAAGTTGCCCACAACTTCTATTCGGACACACCCGAGGCTGTGGAGAACAGCCTGCAATGGCAAAGAGGCAGGGAATCCATATCTCTGGGCAATTTTCAATTCTGAAATGCCAGGGCATTGCTTCATAATGCATAAGATCACTGCTTGCTTTGATAGAGGCTTTCAGAGAATGAGGTACACCTGAGGTACTCAAGTGAGGGGCTTCCTCTCTCTGAATGGGAAACCTCCATAGACAACAACAGATTGAGCTCCCACCCATCAAATGAGCTCCCTCGCATCAAATTCCCTTTCTGTCTCATTTCAATTAGTTTCCTAAGGCCAATTTTTCAGTCATTACAAGTGAATTGACAAATGCTCTGTCTCTTTCTGTCCCTGGCACACCTCGTGTAACCAAGCCGAGTGTGTTACCCAATCTGCCTGTGTAATTTCAGTGTTTTGTGTCACAAGCAATCTTCTTTTTACCACATTAATTGCTGCTCATTTGAAGGCATAATAACCTTCATTTTGCAATGAATGGCTTGACATTCCAGGAGGAAAGCTTATTGTGCACTAATGATCTGTTATATGGCCTCTCAGTTTATTATGGTATGTAATGGAAAATAAAATAAAAATTAAATATTGTGTGTTTTTATCAGCTAATTTAAACAGTTCAGAATCTCAAATGTTATATCTTTTCAGCTATTAAATAGTGTTGTAATCTGCATGAAGAAATAGCTCCCTATAGGTCTAGAAACAGCTCCCTTTTTTTTTTTTCTTTTTAATTAGTGAAAAAAGAAGAAATGCCAGCTAGGAATTTAAAAATACAGCATTTATTCAAGTAGTAGTTTCTCTTCTGACCTTTGTTGCCTCAGGTATTTATCGAAATATAACTTTGAAAACAACTGAGCCTCCACAGATTTATGTTGCGTTACTTGAAGAGCACTTTTGAGGTGCTCGTTGGGAAGATGCATTATAACTGGAAAATATTGTGTTTATTACAAGCAAAAACCCTTGCAAAGCAGAACTGAGTAACTTTGGCCAGTTTGTAACTTACAGACAGTTTTATTGGATTGCAGCTTTTTCATAAGGAAAATGTGTTTGTAGAAGTTCTCATCATGGAGATTATGATGAGCTGTGTGAACTTGATCCAGTCCTTAAGCAGATTTCCAAGGCTGCACCTTCCATAAACAAGGGTTGAGCTGCAGCTGCTGCCAGTGGACCTTGCCTGGATAATAGCTGTTTTGTGCTCACTGTCTGAAACCCTGTAACCTCAGCATCCCTCACAGGACTTGGTGACCCCTGTCATGATCATGAGAAGCCTTTCACTACTCCTGGCTGGGGATATAAACTACCTGTAGGCACAGGTCCACCAGCAAAGGCAGCCAGACCCAAGCAAGGATGGTGCCCTCCCCTCCTCCTCCACTTTTACATCCCACTCCTTCCAAGCTGTAAATCACATCCATGTTTGAGGTGCATGCCTGGATTATCAGATGATGAGGTATGAGTGTCCCAGGCTTTGGCTCTGATGGCCTTTCCCATTCTCTCCTCAGTGCGGAGATGCAGGGCCCGAATCTTCTTAGCTAACTCTTTGGTTTCATTTCTGTTCTGTGATGGATTTTATTATTTCATAGATAAAGTCAGAGCATCCAAGGAAGAAAGGTCTCTTTTTCCCCAATACAGTCTACTAGGGTGATGTAGCAACATAGGCATCATTGCAGGTTTTTTTTAAAAGTTCTGTGGTTGGAATAAATGAGTAACAGCTTGAGGAAGTCAGCTTTCACCAGGAATATTGAAGATAATTTCTATGAGTGCTGAGACAAACCCCCCTTCTAAGATCTTTCCCTCTGTTAATATATCTTCAGAATAAACCACAACATATCTTGTAATTAAGATGAAGTATCTCCAATTAGTATCACTGCTCAGCTGTTTCAAATCTGGTCCAAGAAATGACTTGAAGCTTTTTCTCCCTCCCTCTAGGAATGCTCTCCATATGCAGCTCACTTGTACGACGCTGAAGATCCCTCCACCCCCGTGCGGACGATACCAGGACTATGCCAAGACTATTGCGTGCAAGTGTGGCAAGACTGCCGCTCCATTTTTCGCTCTCTCTCTGCAGACCCAGAGTTAATTGCACTGGAAAACAACATGGCAAAGTTCTGCCGCTACCTGTCCCTGGAGGACACCGACTACTGCTTCCCACACCTGCTGGCCAACCAGAACCTTAACCAGAACCTGGGGCTGGTCACGGCTGACGCGGAGGGCTGTCTCCAGCTCTGCCTCGTGGAGGTCGCCAATGGGCTGCGCAATCCCGTTGCGATGGTGCACGCCAACGACGGCACCCACAGGTTCTTCATCGCAGAGCAGGTTGGCCTGGTGTGGACCTACCTCCCCGATGGATCCAGGCTGGAAAAGCCATTTCTGAACATCAGCGAAGCCGTGCTTACCTCACCTTGGGAAGGAGATGAGAGAGGGTTTCTGTGTATTGTCTTCCATCCAAAATTCAAATTTAATGGTAAAGTGTACGTCTACTATTCAGTGGAAGTTCGTTATGAAGAGAGAATCCGAATCAGTGAGTTCAGAATTTCTCCTGCTGACATGAATGTCTTGGACCATGGTTCTGAAAGGTATTGTACACGTGTTTCTGTGGCAAGTGAATTTACGATCTTAGAGGACAACTTGTGCGTTTTTAAAGACTATTAATGAATGAGACTTATTTAGATTAATATGGTTTTTGCATTCCAGAGTGCTATTTTGTTAGTCCAAGTCCATGTATAGCGTATTGAGGTACAGAATGTGTATGTCCTCCATGGATGAACTGCAAGTGTTCAGGGAAAAAACATGTACAGTTCTCAGTTTTGGATGTCAGAGGATTTAACTAAACATGGATTAAACATTATTTATCGTTAGTATTTTGGGGTTATTGTTGGGTGGGGCTTGGAGGTTTGTTGGTTTGTACTTTTATGATTACTCTTTAAAATAGACTTCTGCAAAGCATGAGTGAAATTCATTCCAAAGCCAAAGGTTTCCAAAATTAGTATAAACAAACTAAGTGATACTAGACCAAAGATGGATTCGGTCCCATATTTCTTTATCTGAACAACAACTCAACCCTTTGATATTACAAATTTAATATCAAATTAAATAAAACGCAAGTCATTATGTTATTACTGAGTACATTTTAATTGGAAATGTCATTTGAGTCTGGTCTTGCAGTTGTTCCACACTAATATGCACAGATGATGAGAGAATTGTTTGTGGAGTCAGTTTTATGGATTTATAACCTGTTGCAGAACTATGTTAGAGAACCACTGTTTTAAGAGACCCTTGAATATTACTAATGCTAAGATTTTTGCTTCATTTATTTGGATTTTATTAGGGGCTTTCCAGATACCCAGCTGTGGATGATTCTAGCTCAAAAATGCACATAGCCTAGTGATAGAGAGGGGATACTGGTTTATAAAGCAATTTCAGCAATCCAGTGTAAGCAGCGCTGTAGATGACAGGTAAGGGGAATTACAACCTGGCACTCAGGAAAGTGAATCAGAAACCTGCAGATATTGACAGCCCACGAGCTGTCTTGTTTAAGAATCCTCAGGCTCTATGTTTGCAACAATTTCTATGCTTACTGAGCTTATGGTTAGTACGGCAAAAGCTTAAGAAAACAAAGCTGTGGTCCTGTTGTGCTTGTGTAGGCACAGGTCCCACTGACTTCATCCTGAGCTGCTGCCCAAGAGGGAGCTCCGGCTGACATGTGGTGAGCATTGTCTCAGCACAAGCGTATCTCTGTTTATCCTCAGATATTTCTCAATGCATTTTGGTTTTTTCCATCTTTTTTGGGAGGCTGAGGAAGATTCACCTTTGTGTCCACACGGGATCTTCCCTCACTCCTTCTGCCAGATGGAGCCTGTGCACTCTTGCACAGTTACCTTATCACAGAGGTGCTGACATTTAACAGGAGGCGACCATAACTCCATAGTTGAGTTCCTTCCCACAACTCACAATAACTATCAACATTTCAGAAGGGAAAAAAAAACTGTCTAAAAATGAGGTGGTGTAAGTAAATTATAATTTGCTTTCATAGCTATTAAGATGCCAGCATGAAATCTGGACTTTTTTTTAGAAGCTAGAGTAAAATAAACTTCGGTTGTTACACCTGGGAACCTCCACTGCATGTATTGGTGGCTTTGCCATTCTATAAAATTATACTTTATATATTTCACCCTTTCATGCTATGGAAGGGATTCCAGGTGCATAAAATAAACAAATAAAATAGAGAGTTTGGGGTTAAAATTAAGGTAAATTTTGTTGGTACTGTTTTGAATAACCTTTGTCAAAATGTCAGGTTTTTGGTGGGGCTGCTTTTAACTGCTCTTTAAACTCGTAAGGTCCTGAGCGTGTAATTATCATTTAAGGATTCTTCTCTTTTTAAGAATTTAACTGTTCCTTAATGTTTGAAAAGTTTTATGTTCGCCTTGAAAGAGCTGGTTAGGATTGTGCCAAAAGCTGTACAGATGCACAGATGGACTGGAGTCCTATCTCTTACAGTTTCCAATTGGTTATAAGTTCAGATGCCTTTTCTTTAATAAAATATAAAGAAAAATTTTAAAAAAGTTTAACAAGGAGGAAGAAAGAATCAGAGGAAAAGTTTAAGTAATTGAAAGTATATTTTGTCATGTGATTTCCCAGACTTTCCGTATTACACAATTTGGAGTTTCTGTAATCTGGAAAACATGTTGAAACTATTTAAGGTTAGAAAATCAGCTATGCCGAAGAAAAATTCAGTAACATGGATATGGAGGAATTTGTGTCAGAAGCAATCTGTAGCTGCTTCCATCTGTCAAGAACTACATTGGCATGATGTTGCTCTGCCCTTTGCTTAGTGCTTGTGCAGTAGGTAATTGCTTTCTCCCTGTTTTCACTTAGGATAATCCTTGAAATAGAAGAACCTGCTTCCAACCATAATGGAGGAGAGCTGCTCTTTGGAGATGATGAGTATCTCTATATCTTTACTGGAGATGGAGGCATGGCTGGGGATCCTTTTGGCACCTTTGGAAATGCCCAGAACAAGTAAGAGTGGATCCATGCCTATGGCAGCTCCAGACTCCCAGCATGTGTCTGCAGGGCAGCAGGGTGTTGGGAAATCAATGCCAGCCACCTGAAGGCTGTTCGGTGGCAAATGAAATTATCTTGAAATGGTTGTTTTTTCAGAGATATACAAAGACTTGTCTTTTCCAAAACAGAAAGAATGAAACCCTAGACTTCCCAAACGCCCCATCTCTGATTTTTTACCAAGGTCTAGCCTTATTTCTGAATCTTTTTCTCTTTCATTTCTTCTCCCAATGCAGATCAGCCCTGCTGGGCAAAGTGCTGCGGATAGATGTGAGAAACAACGACCGCGGGCCCCTGTACCGCATCCCTCCTGACAACCCTTTCGTCAGCGACCCCACGGCTCGCCCCGAAGTCTACGCGTACGGAGTGAGAAACATGTGGCGCTGCTCTTTCGACAGGGGGGACCCTCACACCAAGGAAGGGAAAGGGCGGCTCTTCTGTGGAGATGTGGGGCAGAATAAATACGAAGAAGTCGACATCGTCGAGAAAGGGAAAAATTACGGCTGGAGGGCGAGGGAAGGGTTCAGCTGTTACGATAAAAAACTTTGCACCAATTCTTCTTTGGGTAAATAGATGTGCTCTCATTTTTAATTCCTGCCTTCAAAGCCTGGCTGCTTGGTGGTAAACACACCTTTTTGGGGTGTAAACGTCTACTGTCTCTGTCTTGAAGGGAACTAGCTTCGGCATAAATACTGAAAGCACAAATGTTACCGTTTCTGAGTTAGGAGGAAAGTGAAATATGCTAGCTGTTGTTTTTCTAGGTGATTGGTGTTGTTGGTGAAATTACTTGTGATTCTGTGGTTTAGAGGGACAATTTCATCTTTGCCTCATAAAATAAGCTTTTTTGCAGGAGCAAAAAAAATTTGGAGGAGTTGTATTTTTTCTCCGTAACTCACAAGTAGTGTCCTTATTTTAAAAAAAAAAAAAAAAATCGACCGATCAACCCTTATGCACGCTGCCTGCTTTGCAGGTAACTGAATGTATGGTGTATTTTTGTTTCTTTTGGCTATGCCAAAAAGGAAAACCTCATTTTATTTCCATTTCTTTAAAATGTTCAAAACTGGATTGAGGGTCTTTGCTGGCTGGCTAAATTCCAGTGAACATGTGAAGTCAGAATCTATTGAATTGCAAAGGCTGATATAGACCATGTCTTGTGCTGGAACCTCTACCAGAGATCCAGGGGGGCAGTGGAGTGGGCTGGAACTGATTTGCATTAGCTGAGATTCTGATTCTTTTCTCTTCTGTGTGCTGTGTGTTGTAGTTTAATTTTCTTCCTATTATTAACTCAGTTTAAATTCCTTCCTTTTATTAGTTTCGCTATAAGTACAATGAGAGTGATTAAGTATTTTTTTATAAAAATGTCAATAGCAGGGAGCAGATTTTTTGCACTCCCTTTGCTGAAGCAGTTGTTCAGAGAGCTCGTTTAGTGCTCTCCTGTGTGACAGTACCCACATGAGCATTCATGGCAGACACTTTACTGAGGTCTCCAGGGATTCAGAGCAATTTCTGATGACTTTAGAGACCCTTTGTTAGAACAGTGAAATGTCACAGCCCCTTTAGAATGATAAGTACAGCTGAAGTGTAGAAAACACCTGCTTTAGATGAAATTCCCCTGGTGCAAATTCCTTGCTGGCAGAGCTGCTGGGTTTGCTACCTGCAGCATCTGCTGCAGGGGCAGGGAGAAAGGCTGTGAGGATGAGGAGGAAAGGGTACCACAAGGTACCTGTGAGCCAGAAGTTTCAAAATAAAGGGGAGGAAGCATCTAATGGAGACCCTCAAAATCAGCACAGCTCTTTCCATTTTACATTTGTCTGATGTTTTAACTTATATTTCACAATGAACATGCCAGTACTACATCATTCATGCCTGTGCCATCCCATAAATATTTGATGGCCCTTTCAAGTTGCTTCTCCATCTCAGAGGAACAGAAGCTATTTGTGCTGACAGCTGACATATCTTTTCATCAGTGCCTGCAGTCTGGAGTTACCCATCCCTTTTTTGCCTTTTACCACCTAAACAAAACTGCATTGGGCAGACATTTCCCACATGGGTGCAGTGACTCTAGGAGTAGCCTGTGAATTCATAGCTAAACCAGACAAGCTCCGTGCCAGAAGTGGCACTAACAGAAATGGATTGCAGTGGGAGGAGAAGGTCTCAGGAGAGTGCTGAGGTGATGGGGGCAGGGCAATCAAATGTGATTCTGAAAAGGTGAAAATCAAACTAAATACAACTCCATCGGCACTTCATTTAAATAGAAGATGCTCCAGTGAGCCTGATTGTACTCTGCCAGTCTCAGAACAATCCAGACAAAGAGCTACTCTGTAGCATGTGCAAAACAAGTCACAGATCTTTTCTCTCTACAGACGATGTTCTTCCAATTTATGCATATCCACACAAAATGGGGAAATCTGTTACAGGAGGCTACGTCTATCGAGGTTGCGAGTATCCAAACCTGAATGGCCTGTACATATTTGGTGATTTTATGAGTGGGTAAGTAAACATTTAGGACACTCACTAAGTTGTACCCCCAGCCAAAATCCCCCCCAAAATAGCCTGATAGCCCTTCAGCCCTCCCCTCCTGTTTTCTCATGTGCTTCTGTTGACCTTGAAAGACAAGGGGTTGCAGGGTGTATAATACATTTGGGTTAATATTAACAATCCTTCACTTTTCAGAGAAGCTGCAGTTCCTATTGCAGCTAGTGTGGGTAGGAAGCATTAACTATCCTTTCAGGTGTCCATGCTAATATTCATAAACCATCTGGGTCAGGTTGTAGAAGTGTTCTTTTGCCTTGCAGACGGCTGATGTCTTTGAAGGAGGATCGTGCTACTGGAGAGTGGCAGTACAGTGAAATCTGCATGGGGACGGGACAAACCTGCATGTTCCCTGGGCTGATCAATAACTATTACCAATACATCATCTCCTTCGCTGAAGATGAAGCAGGTAATGTTTTAACTTTATGTCACACTGAATGGCACGTTTGTGGTTTCTCTTCAGAGTAAAACACCAGAGAAGGGATCAGAGAGGACTCCTGGCAGGCAGCAGGTAGTGGGGAGGCAGAGCACGAGTCTTTAAAATGCCAGATTCCCAACATCTCCCAAATATCGAACCAAAGTGACAATGCTAACTTTGAGGTCTGTGTGCCGTGCAGTGCCTGTGGTGGGAGTTGGAGAGTCAGTTGCCTTGGGACCGAGTCTGGAGTGCTGGACGTGCTGCTGCCCGCACACCGTCCCTTTGGAGAACAGGGAGCACAGCGGGGCAAGTAGAGCAAAACAAGAGAGAAGAAACCTCATTCTGCACAGTGCCGTGCTGTGGGGAATGCGGACCCTGGGAGCCTGAGAAGCTCATACCCAAGGGAGAGCAAGTCTGTACTCTTGTCTAGTCAAGAAGGCTGTGGGCATTATTAATGGATACAGGGAAGCACATGTCATGAACGGCAATTATGTATCTGCTCACCCTGGGCTGGGATATTTGCACCTCTCAAGGTGAAGCAGAACGAAAGCCTATGTTATGTCTTGAGTGAGACGTCAGCAAAAGGGTCTTAAAGTCCATATTTTATTAGTGCCAGCTGGGATTTTTCTTGTATAGGACTGAAGGATACAGTCTCAGTGGAGCTTTGCGGTGCTTTCATGAATGGAGACATTTTGCTTTCTAGAAGGGAGCTGCTGGGATTTGAAGAGGAAGAAATAAAGAGTCCGGGGGTGAAAGCTGATGATGCCTCCTGTTGTTTGTACAAGGGTGTTGCAGAACGTGCAGCCCATGCAGCCCCTGGCCGGGGGCGGGGAGAGGATGAGCCCCGTGATGTTCAGCACCATTGCTAAGGAGCTTCCTGTGTGACCCAGCAATGCTGGATTTGTGCTCTGCCCTGTTCCAGGGAGGTCTTGGCTCGTGGTCACAAGCCCCTGCTTCCAGAAAGCCCCAGCTTTTAAACATCTGTTTTTCCAGCAGATTATGTCAGGTTTGGATGTTGCACAAATCATATAAATACGAATTTTATCATGTGAATGCAAATCCTCCAAGTGAAGTATTAGCTTGAAAGTTTGACCTTTTTTTTTTTTTGTGTTAAATTCCATTTTCTTTAATGGTTAATATTCATGGAATTTAGAGCTATTTCACAGTGCTGTAGTGAGAAGGATATCTTACCCAAAAATCAAATAACTTAGTTCAAATCAGCTTTATAGCAAGTGCAGTATCAAGCTGTTGACTGCAGCCCTTGCTCATGCCCATGAGGATGATCTCCCTCATCCTGTGCTTGTCAATGGAGTCTGGACAAAGCAGGGGTGAAACGCTGCCACCTTTTTGCCCTGCACTGTGCTTTGCTTAAGTACGATAGAGCTGAGTGGAGATTTGGGCTGGAGTCTCTTTTCAGAGGTAGTTAATTGCCTTGTGTTTGCTTTATAGTAATGGAAAGAAATCTGTTGATAACAGTGTAGTCAGGTTGCTTTATCTGCAGTGAGCAGTCTTCTCTTGCACCTTTTTTGTGTGCTGGGAATCTCATTTTTTACAAGTTTACCACGCAGTTTATTTTAACAAGGTTTTCTTCAGAGAAGCACTTAAGTTTTGGGGTTGTTGCTCTGAGGAATGTTAATCTACCTGGTGCAGTGGATGTGTATATGTGGTGGGGAGATGTCAATTTTTGGCTCATTGCGCAGCCATTATAAAGCCATCAGCCCCATCCCTGGCCAGCAGAACATGTCAGAGACACCCCAGGCACTGTGTCTGTGGGTCACATGTGTGTAGCCTGTGTGCTTCATAGCCTGAGTATCCAAACTCCTGCGTAATAACTTCCAGGAAAGAGGGGCAGGATATACAGTACACACCACCACAAAACTCTGTGCCAGGGGTTTCCCATCCCCGTTTGGACCAAGGCTGCCTCTGGCCTGTAATTAATGAAGCTCACCAGAAAAAGGAAGAAACCAGCCAGGGGTAGCCAGAGGTTTCTGCCCTGGGATTATCCAGAGGAGCTCAGCCCAGGGCAGCACAGGAGAGCAGGTAGGAGGAGGGAGTCTGCCATCAACTGCCCACACATTCCTTTGCTCACGCTGACCTCTCCATTCCTTCCTGTCTTCCCCTTGGATTACCCATAGGACACCCAAAAAATCTGCCTTATTCACAAAGCAAGTCTATATTGCCTATTTTTCTATTTTCTCTCTCTTTTTTTTTTAATACTGCATATTTGTTTTTTCTCTCTGATCCTTTTTGTTGCACCACTCAAGCACTTGAGCTTTCAGAAGAGTGTCAGAAGGACTGTTTATCCCAATCTCCCCTGCACAACAGGAGAAGAAAGATAGAAATGCAGTTAAGAGAAAATAAGTCAAATAAATGGTGATGGACATTGTTTGTTTGAAGGTTGAGCCCTGTACATGTGACCTGACAGAGCTGTGATGAATCAAATGCCTTTTGTGTGAGATGTGTCTCACTTCGTGAGTGTGTGAGAGAAAGCTAAAGCAAAATCTTGGTCTCCTGTAATTCACCCCAAAGGAGTGCTTCATCCAACTGAGCAGAAGACAGTGAACTTTCTTAATTTCCTTTCCTTTCATTTCAACAAAGGTAATTCAGGGTTTGACTGTTTTACATTAGAGAAGTCAAAGGACACAGATCATAATGAGATGACAAGGAAAGTCTGGGCAGGTGAACCTGCAGTGGAAATTTGTCCAAATAGTAATTCATGAAGGTTTGTAAAAGCTGCCACTCACTAAGAGTATTTTATGCCAATGGACTGCAGATGAGCTCTCAGACCCATGATGCAGAGTTAACGCCTTTGTGCTGTACAGGACAGAAACTCCATGGACAGTTTTCATGGCTGTGTCTGTTGTTTTTTTTTACCAGGGGAATTGTATTTCCTGTCTACTGGTGTACCAAGTGCCACAGCTCCCCATGGCGTGGTGTACAAAGTGGTGGACACCTCCAGGTATGAGACGTTCTTGTTGCAAAGCCTGGTGACGGTGCAGTGAGTCCTGGTGTGGATGGCGTGGATGTGATGGTGTGGGTGGGATGTGTGATGGTGTGGATGTGACGAGTGATGTTGGCTGACTAATTAACTCTTCTCCCATGCTGGGCCCTTCTAGGGGGGGTTGATCAAGGAACGTTTGGAGCAACGCATTGTGGGTCTGCTTTGCTCCTGCAGTTGTGGGGGTCTACACTGCTGGGTGCCAAATTTTTATGGGGCTGTTTGGTGTTGTGTGGGTTTGGAGATTTCCTGAATGCTAAAGGGGTATATTATGGGTGGATTGTCTCTCTTGGGCAAAGTTTCTCTAGATTCCTGCCCAAAAGGAGGCAGTTTTTCTCACTGTGTTTATTCCCAGTTCCTCTCCATCCCTTTTTTCATCTCCTGCAAGAGCCCTGTGCTCCCAGGCCACTGCAGCCAAAGCTGGGCCAGCATGACTTGCAGTGCTTTCTTGGGCAAACCAGACATCCAAAAGTATATTCTTTTCAGTGTTTCAAAGAGCAATATGGATCGGACAAGAAAACAGGACCATCGTTACACCTCCTGGATTCCACGTGCCTGTATCTGAGACTGGGCAAGGCAGGGAATAGCTGTGTTTTATGGGAAGACTTACAGCTGTTTTTTCCATCTTCCTGTTTTTTAAGTGTTACTATTGTTGGCTAAACACCAAGATACTTTCAGCCAGAAATGGAGAGCGAGATTTTTGTAGCCTTTATGTTTTTTTATGGATTAAATTTACAGCTTTAGGTATCTGAGAGTTTTGAACCAAACCACTTTTCCAGTTTTATGTTGAAACCAGTCCCCAAAGTTAAAGAGCCCCCAGATCTGTCATGTGTTTCCTCCAACTCTCCTCTGTCAGGAGCATTTTCCATTATCTAATGCAACGGAAGAGTTCCTCTAAACTATGTCTTAAGAAGCTGGTATTACGCAACCTTTGTAAAAATAAAGAAAACGGAAGTCAAACACAAGCTGTAAGTTTAAGTTTAAAAACAAGTTTCATTCATGTTCAGAGTACCAAAAAAAAGTCATTGGAAAATTCATAAAAGTAGGGAACATCCTTACATAGATAGTTGAGAGAGAAGCTCTCTGCCTTCCACAGAAATGCAAATGCAAACAATCCTAATTGCACAGGAGTTACACCCTCCAAATGCAAACATCATGCATTTTTGAACCAGGTTAAAAACCTCTGAAGAAGTCTGAGGATTAACAAGGCAGCCGTCATAGGAAAAAGTGGTGATGAACTGGATGTGAATTCCCAGAAGTGAGATACAGCTCTCTGGCGAACAAATTGTGTCAAAATAATGCACCAAACTAAGACAGAGTCTCTGGAGGAGACACTCAGAGTTCTTTTCTGAAACTAATGCATTTTTGGCACGACATTTGTTTGGGCTTTCTGTATGAATAATAGTGTGTTATTTTGCTTCCGTGAAAACAGTCTGAAATCTTGCATACACACGACCTTTGTGTCAGATGTTCAACATATACTGTCTAGTTTTGTAATTTTTATTTTGAGTTTGATTAATCTCTTTCTGTAGTGCTTGAACCTGCCAATGTTTTATTCCCTTAATGGCTTCAACAGTGGCAACTGAAAACACAGCCAGAGGACTCCACTGCCTTGTGAATATTTGGACTTTCATCAATAGTGATCTGTGATTCTTTAGTTATGTTTTCTACTGTAAGAGATTAGTTGCATCATTTAAACAGACTTTTTTTTTTCCAATAAGAATTATGTTCTTAGAAAAACAATGGGAAGCAAAGTGTTGCAATGCCAGAGGAAAGGAATTAATTGTGCAGTGTATGTGTCCCTTTTCTTCAAGGAGAGCACCACCAGGAAAATGCCGAGTTGAGCCATCGCCAGTGAAAGTCAAAAGCAAGCGCATCGCATTTGTGCCAAAGGAGAGTGAGTACAACTCTTGCTGTTTATTATTGGTTCATGTTAGCTGGCAGTAGATACAAACTCCAGACTTGCACTATCTGTCCAAATGTGTGGAGGCCACCCAGAACTTCACTCTTCAGGGTATCCTCAAAATTAAATTTTTCCAGCTGTTTTGGATCTGAAGAGTTGGTTCAAATCAGTCATACAGTATTTCCCCTTTCCTGGCCATGTGAAATTTGCTTTGTAGTTTCTGACCCTGTTCATTTTCCCTTTTTCATGCTACATTTTACACATTTCATTACCACCAGCTTGGCTTCCCTGTAACTGTTCCTGTCCAGAGATGCTGTGCTTAATGGTGCTTTTAAGTGACAAGTGATTTTTTGCAGTAGCTTCAGGTAGTGGGGAGGATATGATGGGTAAAGTGTTGAGAAGTAGCTCATTGAGCAAGATGAGAGCTGATTTCATTGTTAGCTGAAAGTGAGAAAATATGGGATGAGAAAATGCTCCCAAAAGAATCAGTGATCATGCGCTGAGGTGAACTTTTGGCTTACCCAAACCCTCCAGGGCCTTTTGATTGCTTCATGCTGCATGAAGTATTGTACTGCTAAAGCTGGAGTAGTCAGCGGTGGGGCTGAATCTGCAGCAAGACAAGTACTGCTTGTGTGAGGTGCAAAAACCTAAACACAATATTAGGATCTCAAAAGTAGACCAGGCAGTATCACTGTTCTTTTCCCCTGTGCATTTAATTTACATATGTGAGTACCTAGGCAGCACCTTAAAATATTCCCTTCCAACTCAGCATAGTCCATGAACTTTATCACAAAGCTAATGGTACTGCAGGAACTCTAAAGTCAGGATACTTTTATTTAATTTTTAATTACATTAATCACGTTACATTGCATTTGAGTCACTAACAGTTCCTACATCTTTGGCTTCAGGGAATAATGAGGGCACTCAGCACCTTGCATCACTGCGTCTTTAAGCTGGAACGAACTCTAAGGCTAATTATTGACTGCTGACATGCCTGAGCACCCAGCATCTTCAGAGATGTTCTCCTTTTCTAGCTGTGCCGGCAGCTTCCAAATATTAGTAACTTGGTTCATGCTCAACTGTTTTTGTCTGTTTCTGCTTATGCATTATTCTCTATGCAAGTCCAAAGTTCAGATTTTAAAACCATACATAAAACTAAATCTTTTGGGCTTGTTTACAAGGTAGTTTTCATCATAAATTAAAACTTAGAAATGGTGGGAGAGATTCTACCGAGTGTCTTAAGGACTACACTCTCTTTCTGGTAAAAAATAAACACGACCATTTTGATTCAGAAGCATGCAAACAAGGATGTGTAGCTGTAAATATTTATTGTTTTGGTTAGTATTTAGTCTGAATGTAACAGAACCACCAGGGCATGTGCCTTGTATTAGCTATGAGCGCATTTTTTTGGAAGTGTATTTAATAAATAGTTTAACAAAGAGTATTATATAATGACATCTTGATCCAGTGAGGTGAAAAGCATTCCCAGGTGACCATTAGCTTTCATACAGTCCTGCACATAATTCAATCAGTCCCAGGGTTTTTAAGTGCTTTGCCAGATCAGGCTCCAGCGAATGAGCTGTGCACAGGTAAGGCCTTCAAATCTGTTTCTTGCCTTGAGAACCTCAGCTTCCAAAGAAAGGAAATAGTTTCATGTCATGAATACAATTCCTTTTCAAAGAGCATTATTTGGAAAAACATGGACCACTGCAAGGGTTTGTCTTTGGGGGACAATAGATATTAAGCACAAATAAGACAGTGGTATTTTTCCTCCTCTCTGTACTACAAAGCAAATGATGAATGACAGTGGATAAATCTGGGATATAATTCAAAAAGTCATGATGTCTTTGCAAATGTCTGTGACACTGTCCCAGCTCTGTTGAATGTTATTCCGTGCAATTCTGAATTGCTTCCTTTTGGCAAACTAAAACTTATTTTTAAGCTAAAAATAAAGCACATGTGAATAAGAAAGTCCAGTAATGCCTGGAAACTGTGACAGCAAAGAATTTTCATCTCTTCAGAGTTCAAGCTCTTTTTTTTTTATTATTTTTTTTCATAAGGAAGAACAAACCCAACCCCAAATCCTGTTTTATGTGTTGTCCTGGCAACTCCGTTCCTCTTGCACATTCCAGTTGCCAGAGAGAATTGATTTTGAATGTTCCTGATTTCAGCTCCTCTGAATAAAGCATCTGGCCCAGTGGGGAGGCCACGCTCTCCTCTGGTAACGATCCAGTCCTTAGTAATGAAGACAAGAGCAGAAATAGTGCCTGTCTGTAAAATGCTTTTGGCAGCTCTTCACCAGGATACGATGGAGAACTCCTCACCTGACTGTGAAACTCCAGCACCTCCCCTTTAAGGGCCGGGCTGACATTTGCCAATAAACCACTTGGAGGCTCCTTTTTGGGGAGGCTCACGTGTTGGCATTCAGCTCTGCAGTCCTCTCTGCTAGCTAGCGCAGCCGACATTTTTCACTGAGGAAATACTGCCTCACTAAGAGTGTTGTTGCTTCTCAATAGGATCAAGTAGGCAAATTCCAATAAATTAGTTAAGTAAGTCAAAAATCAGCACTGTTTTCGTATAGTTGTCTTCAAGCATTGCCCAGAGAGCGACAGACTCATGGTTTTCTGGCTTTTCCCCCAACAGAGTTTATCATGAAAACACCAACACCACATCCCCGGCTGAAGACCACGACCGAGGCCCCGGGGGGAGGCGTCCCAGAGCCCCGCACGCCCCGCCCGCCGGCAGTGGAGCGGGCGGGCCAGGGGAGCCGGACCAGGACACCCAGCACGGCAGCGCCCAGCGGCAGAGCCCCCGGGCCCGGCAGGGCGGCAGCGGAGGGGGCGCAGCGCAGGAGGAAGAAGCCGCCCGTCAGTGGCTCCGTGCGGCTGATGCGGCAGGGCCGGCGCGGCCGCGGCCGCGGCAGGGTGGAGGTGTTCATCGACGGCGAGTGGGGCACGGTGTGCGACGACGGCTGGAGCCTGCCCGCCGCCGCCGTGGTGTGCCGCCAGCTCGGCTTCCCCTACGCGGTGCGGGCCACCAAGAAGGCAGAGTTCGGGGAAGGGACCTCCCTGCGCATTCATCTGGATGACGTGCAGTGCTCCGGGCAGGAGAGGACGCTGCTGGAGTGCTCCCATGCCGATGTCGGCACGCACAACTGCTCGCACGAGGAGGATGCTGGTGTGGTGTGCGGCCGGGAGGAGGTGACAGACTAGTGACAGAAGAGCTGGGAAGGGCAGCTGAGGGACTTGGAGCGCATCCCTTTCTTGCCCAACCCTCTAAACCAGCTGCGGTATTGAGGAGGGTGTGCCCTGCTTTGAGGATGCTGCATCTGTTCAGAGTAATCTTATGTTTTCTTCATGTTTGTCCCCATGCATCTGCCTCAGAGGGGAAGAAAAGTAAAATGAAGCACTGAAATGAATATGTTGTGGGCAGGGACTGCATTTCTATGGGTTTTATTTGTAGGAAGAAACCCTGAAGCATCAGCCTTTACAGATCAGAAAAGAGATGCATCCTGTTGCCCTTTCCCATTGCAAAATACAGCATTCCTCAGCTGTGTTTCACAATGTTTTGCCAAAAAATAAATTCCCAAATGACCACGTTTCACTCTTATGGAAGCATTTGCATTGTTTGCATTCCTTTGCCACCTGCAGCTCTGAACTGAGGTTTCTAAGGACGTGCCTTTCTAA
This sequence comes from Melanocharis versteri, assembly GCA_013397845.1. Taxonomy (NCBI): domain Eukaryota; kingdom Metazoa; phylum Chordata; class Aves; order Passeriformes; family Melanocharitidae; genus Melanocharis; species Melanocharis versteri. The sequence continues at coordinate 1,401,070 of VZTG01005027.1, read as the reverse complement.
ATCTGTGCCTTTATTTGCAAATTACAAAAGTTTATACTTTTTTTTAAACTTTCCACTCACTAGTTTAAAGGAAAATTATTTTTCTGTAATGCTTTTTATTGGTATAAACCTATTGGTCATCAAGGATAAGCAAAATCAGATAATTTAGAAGAAATCATAGCGTACTGCATAGAAAATATTTCTGCAGCTTACATTAGCTTAAGTGAAAAGAAAATCTGAGCTGGGTTGAAAATCTGTCCCTTTTTACATGAACAAGATCATTATCCAGTTTGGCTCTGAAGATACTTTGTATGTGTTTCTCCACTTTCCCAAACTTTATGAAGGCACATGTTTTTTCATTCAGTTTTTCACAGGTGTGAATGACTAGACAAGAGGTAATGCACTGGGGCAATAATCCTGTAATATTTACCCCTTTTTAGAGGATATTAAAAAAAAAAAGCAAACAAAAGCAACCCTATTTTGTCTGAAATGTGTTTTTCACCTGAGTGGTGATGGGAGACACATGTGGTCTTATGAAAGTATTTGGCCTGGTTATTTGTTTTCCCTGGTGTAATCAGGATCGGTTTTGTCTTGCTGCTCACACAAGGACATAGAAAAGACAAAACCTCCCACAAAAAAACTCAAATGTAAAATGACCAGTGTGTCCAGAAAAGTTCACAAGCAAAACCTGGTATCTAAAGCTCTTACTGTGGATATTTATTTTAATTCCCCAATTTCAAGTTGACAGTATCTTCTTAAACCTAAAACATGTATAGGGTAAATGAATCTGTTTTAAATATTTTTCCTGAACTTTCTGATAAATTCTCATTAAGTTGTTTCTGATATTAAAGAACACCTTCAATACACAAAACCAGACGATCAAAAAAAAAGCATTTCCCCCTACTACTTATGAAGTATAAAGGGGGAACAGATGTATAAAGTGCCTTTTGAGAAGTACTACTCTCATTTTGTTTGAAAACCTACAGATGCCATCAGGCACCAGACTGTTATTAGGCCTTTCCCATTGCAGTGAAGTTGCAAACTCATTTGTTTCAAGTGCAGAAATTCACTTCAGGCACATCAAAACTTCCAGGGAATAGGAGAGTCTTTTGTAAATTCTTCTGTTAAAGGAGTTGGAACCTATCGAGCTGATGGGACTAGAGGGCTGGAAGAAAATGGAAGGTGGAGGTACAATCTTTCTTTTTCCAAATTCCTCTTCTGCTTCTTTTGGCTCCTTGGCCAAATTTCAGCTGGCTCTGTCTGGGAGATTTTAAGGATAATCTTGGTCATAGTTACTTCAAAACTTCTGGGTAGAAAAAAACCGCCTGCACAATAAAAGTTACCGTAAAGGAATTGAGGTGATTCCAGGATGTCTGCCACAGATGAATTAGGCAGGAATTTCACCATCATTTTCTAAGTATTAAGTACTCTTTTTCTAATTTAACTGTTAGTTACCCTACAGCTGCTTTAGTCCGTTTGAACGTCCTGGGAACAAGCAGAGGCCACATACATCTTGGATATTGCCGGTGGCGATTGCCGCCCCCCGGCTGGCAGGCAGGGTGACAGCCGGGCTCTGGTGGCAGCCGGAGGCACAGGGGAGCCAGCCCCGGGAGCAGCTGTGGCTGAGAGGAGCTGCGCCTGGCTGTGCCGGCAGCGAGCGCAGAGCCCTGCACCCCCGTGTTCGCCGGTGCTGCCAGCTCACAGGGAAGTATTTATCAGCAGAGAAAGAGACAAGACTTGTAAGGAAAGGGTTTTTTTCCTCTTATTCTTTCTCCCAGCCTACACTGAGTGGGGCAGGCGTTCAAATAGGATTGAGCCCAGCACACGTGGCTGAGTGTGCACGTCTGTGCCTGCCAGCTCAGTACGCTGCTATGATGTTTGGAAGGTATTTCTGACCATTGTGGTCCCTTCCAAGCTTAAAATATATCTGTTCTAAATCCTGGTATCTGTCAGTCTAGTTCACTGGTATTTAAATTATGAGACTGTACTATTTAAAACACACAAGTACACATGCATTTAAATACCTGCTATCTCATCTGTTGTTTAGTAGGTTTCTTACTGATATCATTTTTATATAGCAGGATGTCATACCAAGTAAGCATTAGATAAACGAATAAGCCCTGCTGCTACACTTGAACATGACAGTATGCTTCCTGGGTGCTAATTCAGGATAAATCTTAAAATAGCCCACAGTGCAACCAGTCTTCTGCGTGTACTATGTGGCAGTCCCAAACTTTTGTCTAGTAGCAATATGGTTTATTGCCTTGTCTCTTGATTCAACTCTGTGACTGAGACTGGAGCACCAGCATTGATATGGCTGTGTGGGGGACAGTCCCCAGCACAAATCTGTCCCTCTGTAGGAGAGCTCAGCCTGTCGCCACTTGGGTGTGGTCAACATAGAAATTCGTGCCTGCGGAGGAGAAAAACAGTCACAACTTATCACTATCCAAGTCTGCTTTCCTCCCGGACACATGTCAGTAGTCCTCTAAAGGTCAGCTTGGCATGTGAGATGCATTGGCCCCCTTAGATACTTTCAGACATAAACACACATTTTTCTATATGAAAAGAGATGTAAGCATCTTTTGATAACTACTAACTGCATTCCAAATTTAAGCTTTAAGAAATCACAGTTTTTTTCCTCTGTAAACCAACAAGATGCAGAACCCATTTGATGTGTGTTCATACTTTTCTGCCTTGTACATGACTTTCTCAAGGTTCTTATGTCTGGGGCACAGGTGTAGATATACAGCTGCCTCGAGCAATGTTTCAACATTGTCAGAAAAGCAGCTATGATGGAAATGGCAACCATTCCTTTACAATAATGGGGTAAATAGGGATGCTATTTTTAAGAAGAAAAAAAAAATAAAAAGAAAAGAAAAAGCCTGTAGTTCAGGCTGTTCAGTCAGTTGTACAAGTATTACATCAAGTAGTTTGTTCCTCAGGGGCATCAGCTGTTGGCAATCACTAAACCCTTAGACTGCTTTTGTTATTATTAACATCTTGCCATTTACTTGCTCACTTCATGCTGGAAAATTTTACTGACTGAGAGTGATCATGACCTCAGTATATATGGGCTGGGGACAACTGACTCAGGGTGAAAATCACTGCAAAGGTCTGTATTTGGCAATGTTGGGCAAGTAACACCTAACCCACTGCAGATTTTGCTTTGCAAAGTTTGACTACCGTATCCAGCATAATCCGTGGCAAAACGTCTGGTTTTAGATCAGCTCATTTATCATTATTAACTTTTAATGAGAGTTTTCCTGTCCACATCTGCCGTAGTAAATTCTGAGTGACCAGGACGCCCAGCCCTCCGGCTATTTGTGTGCTGCTGAAGGCAGTTCCCAGCACAAGAGCTGCCTATGCTGTGCCTTCTTGCTGTCCTCACCTACAGCTTAAACAATGCTGCACCTTCGGAGAGAACAGAGTATGTTTTCAAATCTAGATAACCATGAAAAGCCAAGCGAAAGAGAGTAGAAGTTCGAACCCTATGTCTCACCAGCTTTTCAAATTCACCTTGGAACCTCACGTGTTAACAGTTCCCAGTTCTCTGCGCTTCTGATCGGCTCGCAGATCTCTCCCGCTGCCCGTGTCCGCGGGAATGTGCAGGTTGGCAGGGTGTCCGCGCGGTGGCAGTTCAGTCCCCAGCAGCGAGGGGACACGCGGGCAAGCTCAGCCCGGCCCAGCCTTGCTCCTTCCTCCCGGCGCAGCGTGCGGCTCCCGGGCAGGTCACAAACACAGGAGTTCCCTGGGATCACGTACTTCACTCGAGGGTATAGAAACACGTGAAAATACAAACAAAGGGTTGTATTAAAGTTTGTTGGAACACAAACACATTTTTTTTATCAAGGTTCATCTTTAAAGCATGAAAAATAAAATAATTTTTCTGCAGTGTACCCAGGCTGAATACTTAGAGGAGTTATCAACTGATAATTATATTTGCCTGAGAAGTTCGATTTTGAGAGCTTACCTGATTTACTCAGGGATTAGAACTGTATCACATAGCCTCTCTTTCCCACCAAATGTATAAAATACCAAATATTTTATCGCCTCTCGGTGAGCTGCTCACAAACAAGGTACAAGCAGGAATTTTTCACAGGAATTATTCTGAGACCGATTCCAAATGAAAGAACAACTTACAGATAGTTATGATCTATTCTTGAAGTGTGATGAAAAAACATTGATGAAACTCAGAAAATCAATGTTTCATCAGGAAGTTCATTGAATGTCTTTAAAGACATGGTTTCATCAGCTAGCTTTAGTTTTTAATCATCAGCTAGGTTTAGTTTTTAAACTTTCTCTGAGTGATGCTATTCTTGCTATCAACTATGTTGTTCCTAGTGATGGATATTCATACCATGATATTATTATATGTACTGCCTGACCAGTGGGAAGGAGTGATAGCTTTCTTCTGAAAACAAGCAGTTTTAAAACCACAGCCTTGACAGGCGAAAAAAATTAGAAGTTGTTTCAATTAAGATAGTTAGATAATAATGATGGTCTTTGAGAATATGTACTCAAAATAGAAGGGAAAATCATTAAGGGTTGTAGGGCAATTATTTTGAGCCAAAGAAGGAGCTACCAGTTCAAGAAAAATGAATGTTAACATTGAATGTAACGGAAAGCCAAATAATATTTTAAAAAATATGACCAGCTTTTGCTCCACTGTGTACTAAAGCCTGGAGACTCTGGTTTCTAATGTTTTGTACTGTTTAACTGTTATGAAGAGACACTATTTCTCAAGTCATTGTGTGGTGTTACTACCAAACCCTTCTGCTATGTGATGTGAAGCCAGAAGAGCAACGCTGGCCTGCAAGCATGTTCCCTGGAGCTCTGCAGCAGCTCTGCCCACTGCAGGCTGGAGATGAAGTGCTCAGGTGTATTTGCTCTCAAAGGCCAACTCAAGTGTTTTTTCCCTCCCCTCTGCTGAGTATGGTGGCCAGCCAAAAGAAAAAGCTCAGGAGCTCCTGACGGGCTTTCACAGCTTCCACAGTTTTCTGATGAGTTTCTGGACCTTCTGCCTCTCCAGGGCCTTCTGGGCTGTTGTGACCCAGACCTGGGCAGGCTTCAGCCACGCCTGCTGGGAAAGGTGCTGGTTCCTGGGGACATCAAAAGAAAATCCCTGTCACCCTCTAAGGTGTCTGATACAAAACCTTTATTTAGCCTAGCTCACATTACACAGCCAGTGCAATTCCTTTAATCTGCTCTGGTTTTTGAGCATTTTGTGATCTGTGTTTCCATGGCAGGTTTAGTTGAAGTTGGCCAGTAGATGTTAGCCACCAAGTTGCTCTGAGGGATACATGGGCACGCTCCTGTGTCTGGATGAGGAATGAGAATATTTTATAACATGGTGCCCAAAGCAGACTGCTCTAAAAACCTTTACCTATTGATTCCTACAGGTATCAACAGTATATTCCCCTTTTCTCTTCTAATTTAAACAGTTAAAAATCAACAAAAAGCCTCTGCCTTCATTGTCCTGGGACACTTGGTTTGTCTAGGAGCCTTCAGAGAGGAACCTTATTTAAAACATTTTTATAAACAAACGTAGGAAGGTGCAGCATCCTTCCTGACCTCCTCATGCACTTGTGCAAAGCATCATCTCCACCCAGGAAAGCATATAACCATACACACACATACACATATATATATCATAGAACCATAGAATGGTTTGGGTTGGAAGGGACCATAAAGATTATCTAGTTCCACGCTCATCCCCTGCCATGATCAGGGACACCTTCCACTAGACCAGGTTGCCCGGAGCCCCATTCAACCTGGTCTTGAGCACTTCCAGGGCTGGGGCATCCACAGCTCCTCTGGGCAACCTGTTTAATGCCTCACTATCCTCACAGTAAAGAATTCATTCCTAATACCTAATCTAGATCTACATTCTTTAAGTCCAAAGCCATTCCCCCCTTGTCATATGGCTACGTGCCACTGTAACAAGTCCCTCTCCAGCTCTCTTGCAGCCCCTGCAATAAGGTCTCCTCAGAGCCTTCTATTCTCCGTGCTGAACAGCTCCGACTGTCTCAGCCTGTCTCCATAGGAAAGGTGCTCCCGCCCTCTGAGCATCATCGCGTTCTCCTCGGGACCATAAACACAGACACACACAGACACAGGCACGCACACAGGCACGCACACAGACACACACACAGACACACAGACACACACAGACACACACACACACAGACACAGACACAGACACACACAGACACAGACACAGACACACACAGACACAGACACAGACACACACAGACACAGACACAGACACACACACAGACACACACAGACCGGCACAGGCCGTGCGGGTGTGCTCGAGCGGCCCCGCGCTCTCAGCCCAGGCCGGCGCCGCCGGGCTCTTTAAGCGGGGCCGTCCCCGCCCGCAGCCGCGGCCTGTCCCGGCCCGGCCGCCCTTTGCTCGGGGCGGGGGCAGGCGCTGGCAGCCGGCGGGGATGGAGGCGCTGTGGGCGGCGGGGGGGCTGCTGCTGGCCCTCTCCCTCCTGGCCTTCCTCCTGTACTGCTGCTACGTGCAGTACATCCACGCCAAGTACGACTACATCCCCGGCGCCCCGCGGGAGAGGTAAGCGGCCGGCCGGGCAGCCGAGGCGGCGGCGGGCCGGCTCGGTGTGTCCGCAGCGAGCTCCCTGCCGGGCTGGAGCCGCCAGGCAAGGTCAGAGCAGGAAATAAACCCTGCAGCCGGTGTCCGTGGGCCGGGCCTGGCCGGCGGGTGCGGGCAAGGGCAGCGGCGAGGGGGTCAGGCAGGCTGGGCACAGCGCTCGCGTGTGCCCGCTTCCCGGGAAGCGCTGGCACCGCCCGGCACCGCTGGGGATCCGCAGGCTGCTCGGCCTGCCTGGCCGGCACTGCGTGTCCTGGCCTGCATCTCCCGGGTGGCCGCAGCGGCACGGAGGGGCGCTTTAGAGTCGCCCACCCGAGCTGTGCGTTTGCTCATGACCCCGAGGAGGGACCTGACAGCAGCATCAGCCGTGCAGGACGGACCAGCACCGGCAGCCCTCCCACGCTGCTCCAGGAGGCACATTGACACTAACTCCACCAGGCACCTTCCGTGCTCTCCTTCATAAGCCAGGTGTTTGGTTTCTGCCAAAAATAAATAAAAATGTCATAAGTGATAAGGGGCAGTGAGAAAGCTGCCAGCAAGGCAGTGGCAGCACTGTCACAAGGAGTCATGGTTCTTGCAGAAGTGTGTGGGCTTCCCGTTTAACCTCACCTGTGGGAGCACATGCCCTCCATAATGTGCCACAGGAAGAGACACCAGCACTCATACACAGCCTTACAGGGACACCTCTCTCTCCTGCCCACCTCCAGGCTTCAGCCTACTTGTGTAATCAGGGTCAGGTGCCAAGCCTAGAGAGAGGTTGATCTTGTCATACCTGAACCTTAGGTTCATTTTGAGGTGTGAAGTAACACCGTAGAGTGATGGCACACCAGAGGAGCCATGAGTGGACCTTGTTTCCTGTGCTGCAGATAGAGCAGTTTCCAGAGCTAACAAGGGACTTGTGTTGTATTTGGAGCTTTCACATCTTTTTGGAGTCCAGTTACAATGGAGGAGTCAAAGAAGTGGAGGATTAAAAGTTTCTGTAGATGTTGAGTAGTTTTGTCGAGTTCTTGTTATTTTAAGCACCTCCCAATTCCAACAGTAATAAAACAAGAGCCTGTTTTCCCCCATAGCTTATTTATACTGAAAAGGACAATAGCATGGCTCTCTGTCTCTTAAAAGAGATCTTGAGTGCAGCTTGCTTCATTTAGAGAGGAGCTTGGCCAAATCTTCCCTCAGATTTATGCAAAGCCAGTGAGAAATCACTACTCACAGTTGAAGGAAGGAATTGATCTCTAACTTTTTAATACAGCTATTGTATTTGAAGAGTTAACATTTTTTATTAATTTCTTCAATTTTCATATTAACCTGTGATTATCCTCCTCAGTATTTCAAATGACATGGCTTTGGAAAGAAGGAGATGGTTCCTAATTTCCCTTAACAGAAATCCATTGACAGAAACAAAGTTACACTTAGCAGGGATGAGCATGTATTAAAGAGTATTTAATGCAAATGTCTCTTTCATGTACAGCAACGTAATAGCTGCAGTCAAGATTAGTCAGCCAGGCAAAGAGCAGTTCGAGGGGGGCTCCCACCCAGACCCAAACATCTCCTATAATACAGCATAAGAAAAAGACCTTGTCCTTCATCTCTGTACTGCTCTTCCTGGCTGCATGCGAGCACCAGCCTGTCTTTGGTCCCCAGTTTACCAGTTTGGTGAGGGCTGGGCATTGGCACAGCTCAGAGTTATTTTCATCTTCCCTTACAAGGAAAACACGAGCAACATTCACTGAGCAACAAGGATTGCAGTCCATACAAAACGCTATGTTGGCATCCTCATGACACTCTTAAACTTCATATTCTGCAGCTTTTTATTTGGACACCTGCCAATCATATGGAGAATGGTGAGGAATCAGGAGTTTACGCCGGATCTCTTCCTGCAGTGGTAAGTTGAGGCACATCAATAACATTGAATGGGGTAGTCCTGTAGCCCAAATGAAGAAATCAAGGCACAAAGAGCCTGAATTACATAATTAGCATAATTCAGAAGGTTGTTAAAGGAGCTAGAGAGAGAGCATTGATCTTTCATTGATCTTATCAGATTAGATATTAGAAAAAACTTTTTCACTGAAAGAATGGTTAGCCATTGGAATAAGCTGCCCAGCATGGTGGTGGAGTAACTTTGTGGAAATGTTCAAGAGATGTCTGGATGTGGCACTTGGGGATATGGTTTAGGGGTGATTATGGCGGTGGTGGGTTGATGGTTGGACCAGATGATCTTGAAGGTCTCTTCCAACCTTGATTATTCTGTCCTTCCGTGATTCTCTTAATGGCTTTATTCACCGGAGACTGCAGTAGTTCCTGTGACAATGTGCTCTGGTCCTTCGAGGTTATTAGGTCTCAACTGTTACTTGTTGGTAGTTTGTACCATAATTCTCTTTTTTTAATTTTCTCTTCCTACAGGGCAGAGAAATATGGACCTGTTGTACGAGTGAATGCCTTTCACAGAGTCTCACTATTGATTGTGAGTCCTGAAGGAGTGAAGGTACTGAAGAATAAAGCCAAATCCATAGTGAAGATCAGCCCATCCCTCCATAAGGGGAGAGCTGATGCCTGATGATCAGAGCAGCACAGAGCAGCCAGTCTGTGCTTGGCTCTGGCTGGGTTAGGAGGATGAGGTGCTTTGCTCTCTGGGCTGTCCTGATTTATTTTAATCTTGATCAGTTAGTTTATTTTGTTACTTTTATTTAAGCAGCACATATAGCAAACATTTTCCATTTGTGAAAAGCAGGCTCTCTGCAAGAGCTTAATATCTCGAATGAATGAGGCACAAGAGACCAAATTTCTTTCTCTAAATCTTTGCAATTACAACAGAGTGAGATTTCAAGTCATTGGGCAAAAAAGTGCTAGAAGCATGCAAAGCAAGCTAGCAGCACAGGAACTGGGGCATCAGGGCACACCGAATAATTCTTCTACTCTTCAGACTATTGCTGCAGAAGGAAGAGAGTAAATGTGTGTGAGTGAAATTTTGTGTTTTGTCTGGGAAACGGATTGCACTCAGTATTTACTGACCTGAGATTTGATTTTAGGAGTTCTTGATGTCACCACAGCACCCAAAGGATCCAGTGGTGTATGGTGCTCTCTTCAGCCTATTTGGTGAGAGGTAGGCAAAACCCATCTGAAGCCACTGTGATCTGAAAATAAGTGCAAGATTCATGATATCACAGGCATGACATTTTGACTCTGACCATTTACCTTAGTATGGGGATTAATTTCTAATTCCAGACGTATGTAAGCAGCATGTACCTATTAAACTGTATGTCAAGTCAAATGTCTTCCCAATCAGGGAGGAGGATATGCTGGATTTTGTTTTACCTTGATCATGTATCTTTTTTCCCCCGGGGATGTTCAGTTAGTCTCAGAGCAGTCTGCCCAAGACCATCATCAAACTTCGCAGATTTTAGAGCACTGATTTTAGAGCACTCCATAAGGCATGGCAGTTTGCACCTTCTAAATTCAATTCTAAAAAAAGGGAATTTTTCTTTTTTAGTCTGAAGCTTTTAAAAATATAATAATCCAGTTATTATATTAATTACTTGCATAACAGCTGTAATGAACTAGCATCTTGTTGGACTCAGCAGTCCACACCTACCTGGCAAAAATAATCTGTGGTTCTGTTGTTGTCCAGAGTGATGCAATGGTTGCATACTCAACAGTGCTCCCTACACATGGGAAAAATAAAAGAAAGTGGATGTGAAAGACTTACATTTGTGACTACACGGGGTTCAGCTGGCTCCCTTGTGTAAAACTGTTCCTGCCCTTGTTTTCCTATGTGCTAGGTTTCTAGGGAATGGCTTGGTAACTGTTTGCAACCATGAGCATTGGCACAAGCAGCGGAGGATAATGGATCCCGCTTTCAGCCGAAGGTAAGGCAAATATTTCTGGGATGATCTAGCTGTTACTTTTACTGTATTGTCATGCTTCTCCCTTCCATTATTTGATATTTGGATGAAAAAGACCCCAACATTCAGTGCCAAAATCACATTTAACTTAGAATCCAGCACACCATTTCCATGCCAAGTATAATGTGACCAGACTTCCCATGGAGCAGTGACACCCCTATGAACTCAGCAATGGCAGAAAGGTCCCAAGGTTGTGTATCCTGGAGCATGGTTATGGCTGCCTTATCCTGTTGGAAAAGATAAGACACAGGGTTGGTCTGGTTTCCTTGTGTGCCTTGATGCGTTGTATTTAGGGTCCAGAGATAAAGTCCATGTGCCTTGATGGGCACAGGCCACTGCCCTTTGCCGTGACAGATGTTAATTACATGGCAGGGCAGAGCAGGGCTGCTCTAAGAAGAATGTAGCTTGTTTTATCTGTTTGCTTTTTAATGCATTAAGGCAAATTAATTATAAATTTAAAAAAACTTTACAATTTTCTATGAAAAATAGTGAAGGTTATTTTGTCTGAGCAAAAATGTCCTGTCCAGAGCCCCCATTACTCATCTTTATTGATTGTTCAGCTACCTGATTGGTGTGATGGAAACTTTTAATGAAAAAGCAGAGGAGCTGATGGAGAAGCTAGAGGAAAAGGCAGATGGAAAAACAGAGTTTAGCATGCTGTCGATGATGAGCCGGGTGACTATGGATATCGTTGGAAAGGTACCAGCTGTCCCTTTCTTGTTTCCTCTGCAACTGGCAGGAAGGAATGGAAGTAATGCCTACCAGCAGCAGGATGGGATCAGGAGCTGGAGGCAAAGAGAAAGACCTTTACCCAGCAGTGCTAGAAGACCTGCAAGACTAATTGTGCCACTTCCATTTGGGCTAAGCCATGGGAAGGGGCAGTTAGGGAAGGGTCTGCATATCTAGGTGTGGCCTGCAGGATGAGGACCCTTTGTAAAAGTCATTTCAGCCTCATACTTCCCACCCCTCCATGCCAAAAGGGACACACCAGGGCTCTTTCATGGGTGGAGGCTGTATTATTGCCATTGCATGTCAGCATGAAGTCTGACTTATGCTGCCTTTTCCCTTTCTATGCAAACAAGTTTGGGATGAATGGAGAGTAGTAGTAAATTATTAATCCACCCAAATAAGGAGAAAACATAATGTTGATATTGCCCTCCCCTCGCAGCATCCTGCAAGGTAGGATCTAGCCTGAGATATTTTTAGGGGAAAAGGTGGCAGTGTGAGGCTATCCTGCTCTTTCACCCCTGCCCCAGCAAGTTGCCTTTTTCTCTGCTGCTCCTCAGGTAGCCTTTGGCTTGGAATTAAATGCACTGAGTGATGACCAGACGCCTTTACCAAACGCTGTGACCAAGATTATGGAGGGACTGAACAAGGCACGCGTCCCCTTCATAAGGGTCTGTACTCTCCTCACTTCAGTCCTCTCTCCTCACATCCAGCTGCTCCTGCTTGAGTTCATGGAGCTGTGCAAGGTCCATACATGTCAAGGAAACAGTCGTCTGTAGATCTTTCCCTCCAATGTGCATCAAGATATTAGTGCTTTAAAACACTCACGAAATTAACTTTAATATTTAATACTCTTTTCTTTTGTTCCCCCCTGCATGTGTCTCTTTCTGATATTGTTTTATATTCTCATACCCATTAAAAAGTGAGATTTTTGCCATTTGTCCAAGAAGGATGGCAGCCTACACTCAGGGTGGAAGAAATTTGTGCATTCTTTCCATGAAAAGTTACATTTTCAACCCAAATTCATCTACTAGGAAATGATGGATGTAATATGAAATATTTAAGTGAAGAATTATTCCAGTGTCTCATGAAAGCTGTAGTTCAGGCTTTTAGAGCTCCTGTTTTCCTTTTGAGACCGGGGTGAGATTCTGCATTGCATGCTGCAGTTTCTTTCTGTGGAGGGGTGAGGAATTTTGCTCACAGTGCCCAAAGCATCAGCTCTGACGAGACATGACATCAGTGTGCACAGATTGAAATATTTCTTATTTCAGCCCAAACCCTTCATTCTGTGGGCATTCAGTTTGTTGCATGGAGAGCAAATGTTTTTGTGACCGGTGTCATTTAGTGGAAAACAAGGTGCTCACTCACTTGTAAAATAACACTGACATTATTTTTTACCAGCAAAAGGAACAAAATGACACAAGAAATTCTGTATTCAGTTCATGCCAGGGAAGCAGAAGCTGGTAAAGGAGGTCAGGGAGAGTGTGAGGCTGTTGAGACGCGTGGGGAAGGAGTGCATTGACCGGAGGAGAGAAGCCATCCAGAATGGGAAAGAAGCCACAATGGATATTCTTACACAGATACTGAAAGGAGATGGTAAGAGACACTTTGCTGTTTGAGTGAATTTATCTGTGGTGTGTTTTGCTGTGAAATTCAGGGGAGATCATTTTGGGGATCTGAACTTGGATCCTCCTATAAAGTTTTTTTCACACTGAAGATAGTGAGAGTTGCTTTGAAAAATATCTGTTTCTTTGTGTGGATCAAATATTGGTCACAAGTCACCACTGAAAAGCTCACTCAGCATCTTCTCTCGATGCCACCTCAACCAATATGTGCCAAACAGGGCAGAGCATTCTGTCTGATCCAGCTGGGGCACAGGGGCATTTTCTAATCCCATTTGTTTTTCTGTTTTGACAGCTCTGGAGGAAACTAGAGATGATGAAAACATTCTGGATAACTTTATCACTTTCTTTGTTGCAGGTTGGTAGCTACTTTAATGCTTGGATATGTCATGTGGGAAGCTATACTCATTCTTGAGCTGTCTACAGGGTCGTGATTAACGTCCTTGTTAATCATAATTAACATCATCACTCCATGTGATGCTGCTGCAACCAGGAGTCTCTTGGTTGGAAGATAGCAGTATTACACTGGCATAGGACCAGCTGGGTGAGGTCTGAGGAGAACTCAATTTTCTCATAGGCAAATGATATATTGTCCTCTTTCAGTGATATCAACACAGCAAATAATGCCAGGCTGGTGTTTTCCAGCTGCTGGCTTCTCACTCTGTTTTCCAGTCTCTATCTTTCCACTGCCCACTGGGGTGCAAGGCTATTCTTTATGGGGCTGTGGCCTTTCCACCCAGATCCCACTAAACCCCACCAAAAACATACTTTACATATTCAATGTGTCTTTGCATCACCTCACCTACATGATTAAAGGCCATTTTTGCCTAAGTAGGAGAAGGCACTGTCAAGCCAACCAGAAAATTTATGGGCTGAGTAATTATGTGAGATAAATAACATTTTGCAGATCAAGAGGATTTAGGTTCATAAGAAGGTGAGGTCAAGATGCTGTTCTTTGGCAAGAAAGATGTTATTGCAGCAGACATCCTTGCAGAAGTCTATTTTCTGTAATGCTTTAAAATAGTACATATGTCTCTCCCTGAAAAAAGGGAGAAGTGTCCACATCACAGAGTCACAAAGTGGGTAAGGTTGGAAGGGTCTTCTGGTCCAACCTCCCTGCTCAAGCAGGGTCATCCTAACATGTAAAGCAGACCTTTCAAAGAAAGATGGTAAGAAGCTGTGTTTTCCCTCAAAACCAGTAAATCCTTCCGTTTTGGCAGAACTGTGTGTTCTATAATACCACAAGGCAAATGGTGGACCTCACTTGCCCTCCTGTTAGGGAGCTCATGACCAGTAGATGCTGTGTGCAACCACTGCAGCTTTGACTTTATAAGAAGGGTCATATCTTTACCAGCTATGTCCTTTTCTTGTCGTCATTGAAAGCTCTTTACGTAGACTTTACATCCCTTTTATTATTTCCTTTTATTTCTAGCATACTTGAAATAAAACATTTGGGGTTTGATGTTTCAAAGTTTCCTATTCACAATCACCCTAGTAGACCATCTTTGTGTCGTGTTATTATTCCATACTAACTTTTAAACTGGTTTTGTTATCATTAGGTCATGAAACCAGTGCCAATCAGATGACATTTACAGTAATGGCACTGGGTCAGCATCCTGAAATACTGGAAAGGTATGTGTGCTCCAATTTGCATACCCAGCTTGATGTTAATTTCAAGGTGAACTTAATTGTAAGGATTATTAAAAAGATAGGATCAGTTCCCAATAAATTCTAGCCTCCCTTCCAAAATAAACAGTTTCATAGTACCAATATACCCAAAATGTATAGAAAGAAAAACCTTAAGATGGATTATTTCAGTTTCCCCTATGTGATTTTTTTCAAAACCTTTATACATACGGGTCCCAAATCCCACCTGATTCAGCTCCCCTATATGCACATTGCCTCATCCTGGTATGAGGCACAAGTTCAGGTAGCCTGGATGGGAATTGGTAGGCATTTTGCCTGAGGATGGGTGTTTAAGTCCAACTCAGTGTCTTGAAAGTAAAATAATGTAATTTGTCAACTTGGCTAGCAAGAAACAGGCATCTGCAGCTAACAATTTCTAATCGAACTGCAGGGCTCAAGCTGAAGTGGATGAGGTTCTTGGTGCCAAGAGAGACGTTGACTATGAGGATCTTGGCAAGCTCACCTACTTATCGCAGGTACTGTAGGAGTGAGGTAAGATACCAGGCAGAGCTGTTTGGTAGCACCTCTGACATGTCATGGAGGAGCTCCAGACTTCTAAAATTTTAAAAACAATGCTAATATTTTATCCTGATAGTGTTTGTCCCCAGAGAGTCAGCAAGCAGGTAGCCCAAGACATTTGCAGCAGCCCAGCCTTGTTGGGAAAGATGCTCCTCAAATTTACAGATTCCTTCACTGCTTTCCTTAATTATTACCAATCTGGGATCTAGAGCAGAGTTGCATAATCCCTACCTATTTAAGGTGAAACAATAGCTGTAATTTTAAGAAAGGTGTGCAACTTTGAGACCAACCTGTGTGTGAATCCCACACACTTTCCTAATTCACTCTATTCATTCAGCTCTATTTTTGTTTGATAATTGTTAAAGCATTGCCAGCTATGATCTCACCATATGCAATAACGTGGGATTTGAGGATAGCTAAAAATAATGGCTGGGTTTTCTAATGTCAATTTTTCATTATTCAGTCTTGAAATCCTCTTCATCACTCAGGGGTGGTGGGGGAAAGAGTTTGGTCCTAAAAGAGGTCTTGTGAATAGAAATGCTGGTTGGTAATGAACTGCAAAGCCAGGGTTGGCTATTAGCCAGTGTTTGTGTTGCATTTCCTTTTTTACAAGATGGGGGACACCAGTAGCCCTCAGGAGAGGCTGAATCACAGTCCTGGCAGCTGTTCTGCATAAATTGCCCTGTGATTTTAGTAGTCTGTCGTGATATTTTTTGTTTTAAACTGCCCTGCTGAGGTGAGCAACAGCGTTTTACCATTTGGCATATCCCATCCCACAAATTACTGTGCTTTGATAGCAGATAGTCTATTTCTCATAAGGAAAAGGCAAGTCTATGTGATTACAGAAATCAGCAGGCTTCCTTAGGCTTCTCCAAACACCATCACAATTATACCACTCCAATTAGTATGAGGTATCTAAGCCTTTCAGTTTTAAGACAGACCACATGAGAGATTCTCAAAGCAGACCGTTTATTTAACAGCACAAGCTTGGATCTGTACAACCAAAATCAGTCACCCTTGGTCAGAGCCAGTCCATCACTGGAGTATCAGAGACTATGGGACTCCTCTCCTGTTGTTCAGGCAATTCTGAATCCTTTTGTCCAGGTTTCTTTTTCATTAGTCCACTCGTGCATGCACACTGTTAATTGCATTTTCAGTGCGATGCTCATGTGCACTGTTAATTAGGTTTCACTTTGATGAAATAAGCCATTCTTACAGCTCACTGACACCAAAAGAAATGGTCTTGTTCCATTTTTTTCTCAACATTCCCTATTCATTTTCCTTTGCCAGGTTGTTTTTTGTCATCTTGGGGCTGTGACCTGGCTGAGCTTCTCAAGCAGCAGGAACAGGACAAAGGCAGGAGCTGAGAGTGGGAAGGAGGTGGGAGCAATCACCCACCCTCATGGCAGCCAGTGCCCAGAACAGCTTACCAGGGGCAGGAGACTTCACTCTTAGATATTCCCTTTGAGTTTGCTTCCTAATACTTTTTCACTTAGTTGTTGGTCTGACTTGAGGTGTTAGATCTGTTCCAGGATCTCTTCTGGGTTTTGTGACTTTTTCTCTGTATTTTACCAGCTGTAAGAAAGAACCAGGCCTGAAGTAGCTGACTCAGCCATATATTTTGCCCACAGGAGTCCAAGGCAGATAGACCAGCATCCGTTTCAAAAGTCAAAATCTCCCATTTAGCTAAAGTGAAAGGCCATAGGGAGGTAATTAATTTTATTTCCCCTTCCTACAGTGTATGAACTAACTGACCTCTTGTGCTTTTTGCTGACGCAGGTTTTGAAGGAGTCGCTGCGGCTGTACCCGCCCGTCTCGGGGACACTCCGCAGGCTGGAGAAGGAGCACGTCATCAGTGGCATCAGAATTCCTGCAAACACCACGATCTTTGTGAGTCCCATCCACCATCAGCAGCTTTTAGCTTCCCCAGTTAATCCAAATGTAATGGACTTGTGGATGAGAGGGACAAAATCTTCCCTGGGCGTATTTGTACTGGCTTCTCTAAAATTTTGACCAAAACTGGGGTATGAATTAAGACTCTCAGTTGAGACTGGGGAATGGAAGGCATTCATGGTTCTATACCTCTGACAGCAAAAAGGCATTTTCAGTGTATTGCTCCTGACTAACAAAAATAAACTCTTTCTTGCCAGCTCAGCACTTATGTAATGGGAAGGATGGAAAAGTTTTTCAAGGATCCACTTACTTTTGATCCAGATCGATTCAGCAAAGATGCACCTAAGTGAGCTTCTTTTTACTCCCATATTATTAAATATGTATTAAGAAACCATTACAGGAAGAGATTTCAAGGGAAGGAAAAGTAGAATAAAACTATTTTTCCATTCCAGTATGAGTAACACTAAATCATCCAAACGTAAATAGAGAGCAATAATGCACAGCTTTTGTTCAAAAATTTTTTAGACCACGTTGCCTTACAAAAAAAGACCAATATTATTGTTATTAAATATTCATATTGAGGTCAAAGCTTTGGGCCCAAACCAGGTTGAATATTTGCCTTAGTACAATACAAGCATTTAATGCGTGGCAGCCCGGGTCCCAGGGTGCTTGAGATGTCTCATATTAGAGAGGGAAGAGGGGGCTGAGGGAGAGAAGATGCCATTCAGCCACGTGGGCAGGCAGCCTAAGTCTAGTCAGTGGTCAGGAGTGCAATAGAAAGGACCAGTGAGTGACTAAGATGCAGAGATCAGCACCAACTACTTCATGACTCAGGAGTTTTCCTCCAGCCTTGAGTTAGTCTGGTCTCCTGAACCAAACGCCCCCTCGTGCACATGGTTCAGAGCTGCCCAAAGGAGCAATAATTGGGTGGATTGTGACATGCTCGTGACAGGCTGGAGAGCATTTAGAGTGTGCTTGACATTCAGCTTTGAAATAAGGCTGGCATGCATCTAAACAGCTCCAGCAGTTGAGCCATACAGTACGCAGAGATGACAAGGAAACGTGCTGCTGAGTTATATTGCTGCTGTGAAGCAAAAAAAAGAGTTAATTTGGAGACTGCTTTAACGAGTCGGATAGGCAAGGGGATATTTACACCATTTCCTTGCTGCTGTGATGAAATATTTGTTTGTTTCTTTACAACCAAGTTGTCAGAGTGACACTTTTGAACATTTTTCTTTGCAGGCCCTATTACTGCTATTTTCCATTCTCTCTGGGACCCCGATCCTGCATCGGGCAGGTGTTTGCACAGGTGAGTAGAGGCCTGGAACTACACTTCCTTAGCAAGCACTGGGCCAGCTCAGGGTGTGCTGACCGTGGCTGGTGGTGGACACCAGAGGCCACACTGATGCCCTGTGCACTGACCCTCCTCTCCTCAGAGGGAAGATCTCCCCCCATGCCCCCGATGGGCATGTCTCTCAAATGCTGTCACATGAGCAGACATCCATGCAGCCAAGGTGTCTGCAGGGAGGAGCAGCAGGCTGCACTCCCTCTGAACTGTCCTGGGTCAGCCTGCTTGAATCCAAACCCCTTAATGGGAATCACAGTCAACATCCCTTTGCCAGCCAAAGTAAGCACACAGGGGATGTGCAGGGCATCTTGGGCATCATCCCGTGGCTGCCACTGACAGAATCAAGGCAGGGAAAGCATCAGCTGGAGAAGGACACAAGCCAGAACTGGCACAGAGAAGGTGAGGAGGGGACTACGTGGAGAAAAGGAACAATTTAATGTGTTTGAGCATGGCAGAGAGTATTTCAGGATAGCCAGAGGCCAGTGCTTTGGGTCTGTGCTGTGAGCTCATCTAAGCACGAGGGGTCAGAGTGCTTTAGTTTTACAGTCTGACTTCCAAAATGGGTTTAGCACATAAACACAAGGACTTACTGCCTGTCAGTTGTCTTCAAATCCAGGAGTCCCAGGGTTCCTGCCCAAACTCAACTGGCTGCATTAACAGAGTAACATTTAACTTTTAAGTCTCTGTATTGACAAAGCAGTATAAGATAGTAGACTGATTTTAAGCAGCTGCGGTCCAAGCTGTATTTGTTGTCATTGACAATGAGTTTGTTTTTCTTCTTAACAGATGGAGGTAAAAGTGGTGATGGCAAAGCTGCTGCAGAGGTTTGAATTCCAGCTGGTGCCAGGACAGAGTTTTAAACTCTTGGAGGCTGGAACCTTAAAGCCACTAGATGGAGTAATATGTAAATTAAAGCCAAGGAGCTCTGCAAGAGGCTGCCGGGCGTGACTGCTCAGGGAAGGGAGCATGACATGCTACTGGTAGTGTTGCTTCTGATTTTGAAGATCTTGACACTAATCAAAGGTTAGATTTTGCAGAACCCTTTAGAGGATTACTAGACTGAAATTATTTCTAACCGTCCTCATAATTTACTGAAAAAAACCTTAGAAGAGTCACTCTACTGAGCATCTTCAATCCAGAAGCATACTTGGAATTGCCAAGCTTGGTCTTTTTCTGGGGGACTATTTGATTCTGACCAGAATTGGAAAAGAACATCCTTTCACCTGCGTATACCTGGAGCACCACACAATCCCATACTCCAAACCCAGCTCATAGTTTCCACTAAGCTTATATATAACACAATGTGATCTAAATAAGCCCTTGTTTGGGGAGTTTCCTACTTAACACAATGAAATCAGAAAAGAGTAGAGCACAGATTTAGGCTGAATTTAGGAGGAGATGTTTGGAGATAGTCTCTTGGTCAAAGCAATTTTTCTATCCCTGCTCCAAATGTGAAGAACAATTGATAGAAACAATCTGAAAAAAAAAAAAAAAGCCCAAAAAAACCAGAGTCTGAGGCCACTACTTTCTCCTGCTGCCATTGCCTGATTTTTAGTCAGTCTTTTCTACTTTTCTTCTGATAATATGCAAAGCATAGATTCCCAGTCCACACTGTAGAGAGGGACTCTCCTGCTTTTTCCACCTCTCCATACAGCCTGTGCTCATTCTTCTGTTCTGTGGGGAAAGTCTTGCTGCATTTGTTTTAACCTGGGTAATTTTCCCTGTCTTGTTTACCACAAAGCTACAGTAACACTTAGACCAGATGGTCTAGTAGATAGAGGAGGGCTGGAAATAAGTGCCTGAACTAAATGCTGCTTAAAATGGTGTTGCCACTGAAGAAATGTGTCTGCAATTTGAGCCAGAGGCAGCAGGAAGGTCCTGCACCCCCTTCTGCAGATGTCCCCAAATTGCTCACTGTGTGTAGGCTTGCAGCCAGGGAGAAAAACTATCATTTGAAAATGCTGCCTTCCAGAAATATGTGGATACCTAATAGGAGTTTGGGCCTCCTCTATCATGAAATATAGAGAATTAAAGACATTTGATGCTGCCACTTTTGTTTCTTATCTTTCTGAATTAAAAGGGCAAGAACACAGTCTGTGCACTGTCAGGTTCCTGTGGTGGTTTCCATACCAGGAGAGTGACATCCCAGAGCTTTCCCTGACTTTGCTCCTGCTGTGCACCATCTCATTCAGTGCAGCAGTGGGATAGCAGGCCCAGAAGGTTGATGCTGCTTTTGATAATACCATCAACACCTTACAGTGTAGTAATATGATTGCACCTGGGGTACCACAGGTAATTTACCTGTATGGCAAGGGAAGGTTTAGTCCATCT
The DNA here is from genome assembly GCA_013397845.1 of Melanocharis versteri. NCBI lineage: Eukaryota > Metazoa > Chordata > Aves > Passeriformes > Melanocharitidae > Melanocharis > Melanocharis versteri. Next base: position 1,380,454 of record VZTG01005027.1, on the reverse strand, counting down.
GTCAGTAGACCAGCTCTTCAAGACATTGTGCTGGAAATCTGATTATATCCTCCTAGACATTAGTAAAATCATTGGGAAGACTGAGGACTCTTCAGCTGGATATGTGTTCCCAGGAGCTGATGCAATAGGGAGCGGGATGTTCCATGCCAGTCAGGCTGGATGTGCTGGTGGCATAACAAATGACTGAATCCTGAGAATATTTCAAAGGCAGGGCAGATTCTCGGTGCTGTGGGGAGGGGGGGGAAGCTGTGACAGGAGTGGCATATGCTGTGAACAGCACACAGACAGCGTGACTGACACTGGCAAATTGTGCTGTGGAAATGTGAGATGCCACCACACCAGCACTCTGCTCAGTGCTACCAATGAATAAGTTGAGATTCATTAGTTACACAAACACCTAACTGCCTTCTGCCACCTCTGCATTGGGGTCAGGCACCTGCAAGAAGGGCTCAAGGGGGGTGTTAGCATGTTAAAATCCTGCAGTGAGTTCTGTCAGCCCTCATGTGCCCAAGACTGGAGCTTCCTGACTGCTTTGTGCTTACCCTCCTCAGAGGATACTCTTCCTGCTCTCTCTGCAAGCCCAAATGCCGTCCAGCTCTTCAGGAACCACTGGCACAGGCCTTTCGCCTTTTCCTGCACCCAAGAGTGTCTCCTGTCAGGCTGATTCCCTCCCAGCAGATGGCAAGCACTCACTGCTGATGCACCCAACAGCAGCAGCGCTCCGCAGCCTTCACAGCTCCTCTCTTAAGTCAGGCTGCCCTCATACCACTGGAGGAGATGGTGGCCTGCAGGGCCATGCAAATGCACTGCACTGTTCTCATGGTTTTATCCTGCACCTCTAGCCAGGAGGTGATCCCTTGTCTGACAAAAAGAACCACAGAGCAGGTTCAGGAAAGCTGCTTCCTGCTGTCCTATATGCCAGCTGGGTGCTGGCATAGCTTTGCCAAACCCTGTTGAGAAACCTCAGACCAGCAGTGCCTAGGGAGTCACAGCTGTGCCTGCCATGGGCTATAAAAACACCTGGGAGCTGCAGCTGTCTTGGACACCACAGAAAGGGACAGTTTTTCATCATGCTGGGGAAGAAAATCACATTATTTCAGTTCTAGGGCAGTCATTATTGCAGCAGGCCCTCGGCTAGGGTTCCTGGCTGGTAAGGCAAAAAACCAGAGCAAGGTCTGTCCCCCTACTTCACTTGTAGGAAGGTATCATACCTGTAGCTAACTTTCTTTTCATCCTTTTCCTGGCTCTTGGGCAATACAAAGAGCAATCTGGAAATGGCTGGTGGGGTGGTTTTTCCCTGGGTGCCACCCAGGCATGGCCACACACAGGCCAGTGTTGCATTGCCTGGAGGTTGGACGCAAGAAGGTTTCTCAGTTGGCATGGAGATGCAAAGCCAGGCTGCTCAGGATGGCTCCTGCCCCTGCACTCTGCAGGTAAGTGCCTGCCCTCCAGCAGCTCCTCTGGCTTTCACCCTGCCCCAGATGTGCACACTTGCAGCTGGACAGGAACTGTCTGGAGACAGCCAGAAGCTCAGCTGGCAGGAGTCAAGGTAACTGCTGCCCTCAAAGGCAAGGGCACCAGTGATGACATGTATTCCCAAGAGTCTTTATTAGAGCTAAGTCTTCCTCCTGTTCTGAAGTGGCTGCTGCAGGTTTCTTTGATCCCTCTCCCAGACCTATAAACTCCTGGCCTCCCTCTTCTGGACTGATGCCCAGGACTTTCATGTATGTGCTCAGAGTGAAAACTTTCCCCCCAGGATCTCTCCCCAGGTTTTTTATGCTAACCCAAGAGCTTGATCTTATCCCTTCTAGATCAGTGTCATAGACAAGAAATGGGGAAATGCTGCTGCCTAGACCTCTTGAGGTAGGAGGGAACCGGCTAGGGAAATTGCACCCAGAGGTATCTGTCTTTCAGAAGGCAAACACTTTCAGTGCTGGCATGGGAAAATGGGATGCTTTCTCACCTCAGTTAGTCTGGAGCACAGGAGACTCCCAATTTTTCATCTACACTTCATGTACAGACTCATACATTTTGAGAAAGGAGCCCAGCTAGCATTAGTGCCAGGATAATCTTTCATGAGAGAAATCTCATTCCAGCCCTTGCAGGAAGCCAGGAGAAGGTAAGAAGCATGGGATTCAATTACACTCATTGAAATTATAGCACAGCCTGATATTTTCTGAACAGTGGACAGCCTTCTGCTCCATCTATAACCTATAAAGGAATTAATGTAGATAAGAAAGTGTAAGATACTGGTGGCCCTAGTGCAAGCACACAGGTTAACAATATGTGCATTTGCACTTGGAGGGGTTGTATGATGAGAGCTGCAACAGGAGGCCTTCCCTGGATTTAAGCAGCCTCTGCTGCTGGGACCATACAATCTCTACAACATGTACCCATCTGCTCCACACAGTGCTCACATGCTATCAAAGGCAATACAGCCAGGCAGAACCCTCCAAGGAACTAAAAGACACTCAAATGACATACTCCACTGCTACATCCTTGCTGCAGCACTTTGCTGTGTTTCCTATTTCAAGTGTCAGCTGTGTTAAGCAAGGCCACCTCTTGTGCCATAGTCTGCAAAAAGCCTTGCACAGCAGAGCCATGATCTTGGCAGGAATCCTTAAGTGCTACTGTAAAGCAAGTAAACAATCATTCATTGTTATTTTTACATATCTGTGAGTCTTCCCTAATAGGTCTTGATACTATTACAGTGCTGAGGACAGGCTGAAATTAGATAATAGTACACACAGCGGGCATCTATTCCCTTGGAAACACAGGTAAAAATGCATTTAATACCTCTCCAGTGACAATGAATATTCATTAATGTGACACAGATGTATACTTGATTTGAAAATAAGAACAGTAATTAAAGAGCTATTAAGGTTACAAAGCAACAAAGGAAATTGAGCTACTGAAAGCTGTTCTGGGATCAGCTTCTAACCTGTCTGTGGAAAGGCAAGCACAGGCAGCCTGCGATTTTCCATTTGACTATCTTACACATGGGCAGACCATGGGTTTTGCCTTCCCTCCCCAAACTCTGCCACCTGGAAATGACCTGAATTCAGAGTTCATTTCTCCTGCTCTCTTACTGAGCAACTGTGTACTACTGAGGCACTTTACTCTGTCTCATTGGCTGCTTCAGTGGTATTGAACCAACAAGAAGTGAAAGGGAAACTTTCTGCAGGCTTTCGGGAAGGAAGCTATTTAAAAATGATCATTTATATACATTATATTTATTAAAATAGCCTTGGGGATCACCAGTCATGATAGCTGACTTGCTGTAATGTCTGAAAATCTCCATCCCACTGGCTGTGACATTAAAGTCGAATTTCTTAGGGATGTTTCACAAAGGTTCCCTTGCAGGGGTGACTTGCGACTGTGATCCAAGCAGTGCACACACAGAGTGTGTTATGAGTGAGTCGGGAGAGAGGTATTGGCTCTGCTGTGCATGGAGGGGGGAAGATGGAGCAGATGTGTCCAAGGGCAGCGGCAGCACTGCAGGACTGAGCGGTCCCACTGCTTGATCACAGCCCGGGCAAACTCTGTGACACCTCACCCACTGTGTGCCGGAGGGTGGCCCGCCAGTCTCCTCCTGGTGCCGGCAGCAGCTGCAGGCTCTCAGCAGCGCCGTGTCACTCGGGACAGGGCAGCGGCATCCTCCTACCCCAACTGTGCCATGCATCACCCGCTCCCTTTCTGGAGAGGGTCTAGTGGCTAATTATGCCACTGAAAACATTAGGACAGAAAATTAAGCAGATCAGGTGGAGAAAAAGATCATTATTTCAATTTCTAATTCAGTAGCATAAACATAAATAAAAAAGTGAATCAACCCATTTGGCTGGTGTTTCAGGCTGCTCAGTGAGGAGAGTTAACTGCATATTGCCTAAATTAGAAGCAGAAAAACTACATCTGCCTTTGCCCTAAGGTAACCTGACTGACTTTCTGCACAGCAGAGCTCGGTGCAGACACGTGTCTAAAAGCAGTGACAGAGCCGTGGCAGGCACCTGTCCTGCTTCTCGCACCCGTGTCGGCAACGCTTTCCTCTCCCGCGCAGGTACACATGTGTCACACAAGGCAGCCCTGAGCTGTGTCACCACGCCGATCGATCTGACCGCATCACAAACAAACGATAAATGTGTCTTCTGCCTGCATTGGCTGGTTTTGCTGGAGTACGAATTTGGTTTGATTCTTTTTTTTCCCCTGGAAAAAAATCCAATTCCGTGCTTAGGCAGTGTGTTGCTGATTCAACCTAATAAGGTTTATCCTTCTAACAGGAGAAACTGCCAATGCTTGCTCTTTTCAGAAACCTAACCTGAGCGTTTTCAGCGGCAGGGAAACGTGATATCCCAGTTCTCACTGATTTTAACCTGGTGTACATCCCTCGGCTCTACTCTCCGGTACCCTCTTGCAGGGCTGACGAAATCCACGCCCGTGAAATCGGCGTGTTCTGCTATAAACAGCCGCCGTTGGAGGGTGGGCGGGTGTCTGGGGGGATGTGCCGCTCGCACCCGGCAGCTCCGGTTCCCACCCCGGGCCACCTCCTCCAGAACCGCTTGGGCTGCGCCGCCGCCGCCT
>VZTG01005027.1:1357766-1374836 GCA_013397845.1 Melanocharis versteri | reverse complement strand
TATATATATATATATATATACATGTGTGCCAACGGGCTTTGGTCAGAAGGCCCCTCAGCAACCCGAGTCTGACTTGGGAAAGCCACCTCACCATGCTCTGTGGTTTGCTGTGTGTTACCTGTTCTAGGCACAAGCTGAGCAAGCTGACCCTCACTGTGTGTTTGTGTGGTGTTTCTGAACTTGGCCCTTTAGGAATTGCTGTAGTAAAATCGCTACTAAACTGCTTTCCTCCTGCTGTAGGTGCTAGGATTGCAGCCCTGCTAGTGACATCTGCCTCATCTCCTAGACATCCTGCACAGGAATATGCTCCCCAGGAATATAAATGACTTGTTGCATGGCACTTATTTTGGTTATAGCTTGTTTTACAGTTTGCCTCAAGGGCTCAGCTGGGGGTTCAGTACTACTTGTTTGGGTGCCAGGAGGAAAAAAAGCATCATAGAGAAGCAAGGGTATCTTAGTGTCAGCAAGAAATGCTTTGGGCAAAATAAAAGCACAACAGAAGTCCTAAAATAAAATCCCTGTCTGCATGTGGTCCTTAATGTTGAAGAGGAGCCTTGCCATCTGAGCCAGAGGGGGAGTGTGGCAGCCAGGCTCACTCAGCTGTGGGACACGAAGCTGGGATTCTTATGATTGCTTCACTAAACAAGTTACAATAGCATCAGAGCTTCCACAGTCATTTCTCGTGGCTTGTGGAGTTTTACTTTCTTCAATTCCGTACTGGCTTCTACATAGCTTTCCTAGCACCTCATCTTCTTAAATGTGCCAAAGTCTCCTGTAGAGCTAGAAACCCATGATGCTGGATTAGCTGGTGGTAAAGTTTGGTATTGTGGCAATAGAGATTTTAATAATCTCTTGACTGCAGAAGACACTAATTCAGAATTTACACTGGCACTGTCTAGTCCTGTTTCCTAATTAGGGTGTCTAAACATATGGGATTCCCCTGTGATGAGCCACATCAGATACCAGGGATTGTGCTGGCTGTTCCAAGGGAAAAAACCCTCGTGCCTGCACAGATTGCTATCGGCAGCGGCGAGGGGTGACGTGGGGCTGCCTGGCACACCTAGCTGAGGATACACTTTGTCTCATGCCAGGGCTCCTGATACTGAATGAAAACTGCTGCAAAAAGCTATTTGAGCAAAGTGCTGGTGCAGTATAAATGCACTCTTCTAGCTCTAGTTTGTTTAAAAAGAAATTATCCAGCTTTCTGCTGGGTCAGGTATTGTCTGGCCTTTCCCTGCTGCCAGAAAGTTGTCATGAAAGCAAAAAAAGCTGGCAATAAATACATTGCAAGCCTTGACTAATTATTCAGAAGCATGATTGTGTGCCCAAATTCATACTGCTGAGTGATGTAGCAAGGCATGAATCTGGTATTAATGACCATAGAGGCTCAGTCTGTATGGAGCTGCGTGGGGGAGGGGAGGGGCATCTATTAATTTCAAGACAGACTGGGAAAAATCCTTCTGATTTCAGCTAGCAAATCAATATAGCTCCTGAAACATGAAGGCTGCTATTGTTTTTCTCACAGCTTTCTCCTCTAGTTCTTCTAACTGCAAATGTCTCTTTTTGTGTACACACATTTTTAAAAAATGTTGCTGAGCTACTTACCAGTCAAATCCTGTGGCAATGTTGATAATAAATTTTGTAGCGTACATATAATTACCTTTTAAGTTCTATATGCTTTTTCCCCCTTTTAATTTAATTGAATGCCCTCCCCTTTGTTCTACTTCCAATTTAATAGCTGTTTTTCATCTGTTTTTTTCCATGCATATTCATCTTCTCTTTCTCAGATTTGCCTGAGTCTTGTGAAACTGCTGTTTTACTTGGCACATTCCCCCCTGGGTTCAATAGTCCTCTTGGATTTCCAGCCAAGGCAGTTTGTTATGGTGGATGGAAACCTAAAAGTGACAGACATGGATGATGCCAGCACCGAGGAGCTGTCTTGCAAGGAAGATAATGACTGCACACTCGACTTCCCTACCAAAAGTTTCCCTCTCAAATGCTCTGTGGCTGGGAAATGCGAAGGAATAAACGAAAAGAAGAATCTGTTCAATGCGTATCGGTATGTCCAGCGGCATGGGGGAAGATCTGGGGTGGTTGAGCTCACGCCCTGCCACATAGCCTCTAGCACCTTGTGCTTCTTCCATGCGGTGATTCTCCTCACCTCTGTCAAAGAGTAGTTAAGGATCACTTTGAAGCAAGTTACTTTCCTTATAAGGAAGGAAAATAGTGTAGTTGTTGTCTGGTGAGAATGAAGGCATCTTTCTTCTGCTGCTCCCTTTCCCCAGCGCCCTCTAAAAACTTGCCCCAGAGCTTGCACCTGTGAATTTGCTGTTTGCCAAACAAGCCCTGGTGCCTGACATCCGTGGGCTGTGCTTGCTGAAAGCAGTGGCAGTGCAGGTTACCTGCAAAAGCCCACCAGCTTTGAGTCCCCATTGTTGGGAACAGGCTGGCCAGCTCTTCCCTTCCATTTCAAATCTCCTTATGGGCTCATATGGAAGAGCAATGGAGCAGGTAACAGGCAAGGGGCTGAGGCTGCTGCAGCACTTCATATAGGCCGTCAGCTGAAAATGCAGGGACTTCTGCTCACCACTGATGCTTCGCAGGTCAAGTCCTGGAAGGAAGCCTTGGCAGCTGGATATTTACACAGAAGGACTTAGTAAGGGAGCCTGGATTTCCAGGATTCAGTGCTAAAGGGCAAATCCCTGCATAGATTATTGCAGCCTTGCAGTTGCACTTGTCTCTTGTGCACTTGTTCCTTAGAACAGAAATTTTGTGGAAGGGTCAGGAAATGAGTCATCATGACTTTCCAGGGGCAATAAGAAGGTCAAACCCTTTCAGGGCAAGAGAAAGATCTTGTAGGAGTCTTCTTTTATACAGGTCTTTTTTTTTTTGTGAGAAATAGATTGCTTAGTATACAAAAATGGCCCAGGGCAATGAGGGGAAGCTTTATTGCATGAAGCTTTGCAAGGTAGATTTCATGCAGCAAGGACCAGGCTTTCAGCCCAACTCACAGGAGCCATCTGAGGCACCAAGATGTGCTCAAACATAACTTTATAACCAAAGCAGACTTACTAGTTGCATATGGATAATCAAGTCACGGGAAAATGTAGACAACTTAATCACCAGGGAAATGAAGGCACTGTATTCTAATCAGCCTGTGGGATTTTTTGCAGGTATTTTTTCACCTATCTTTTGCCACACTCTGCACCACCAGCTTTGCAGCCCCTTTTGAGCGATATTCTGAATGCAACAGGTATTAGCTAATATTCATAAACTTCCTTATTGGAAGTCTCTAAATTGTGTTTCGTGGAATTGCTTATCTTTGTCATCTTTTTCCTTAAATGTAGGTGATTTACGATACGGAATAAATGAAACCCTGAGAGCTTTTGAAAAGGTTTTACATCTGTACAAGTCTGGGCTCTATCTGCAGAAAAGACCTCTTCTTTTACAAGGTAGTTGGTTTTGAATGCTCTAAGTAAAGTAACTACTGAGAGAATGAGGCACTTGGTAACTGGTCAAATTCTGATCTCCCATACATTCAGGCAATGTATAGTAGAAAAAGCACCAAAAGTGTCCTTTTTTGAGCAGGCTTTTGTTGGTTTTTTTCCATGGAAGCTATGCATGATTGTATTGCTTTGCAAAGTAAAAGCAGTTCAGACAATCTGGTCAACAAAGGGACATGTGTTTGCACTGCTTCTAAATACTCTTCTCATAATGAGCATCAGTGTTTCAAGTGAATGTATTTGGGATAGCGAGCTCAGTGGCTCCTCTCTTGGGTTATCCTTGTCCTTTGGACCAACAGGTCAGTTTTCTGGGCTGATATTCAAACTTCCCATTTCACTGTGTGGCTTCTGTCTGCTGAGCACAGGTTATTATGGAAACATGGAGTGGGGAGGTGACAGCACTGAGATGAGTGTGGCAGGGCGCCTGGAGCCTTGGTGCCCTCTAAGTTCCTTTTCTCGGAAGATCATTCCATTGGACCTGTGGATGGATAAATGTGCCTTTATGAGGTGCATTCCTCTGACAAGGACCCATTCGGTGGTAGAGATTAGGCTGATCAAAAGGAAGGCTTCAAAAATCCAGCAGTTACTGTGGCTTGAGTTTTCCTGGGTGTTCACATGAGGTGGTGGGTGATGGTGGCTTGCAGAAGGAAATCACTTTACATGTGAAAGAACTATAATTTGCACCGTTATGAACAAAGATATCTGGTCGTTTGCATGGAAGGACCAGCAGCTTTAACAGGAATTACTGGTATTTTCCAACAACACCTGTCTGTTGGCTTTGCACTGTGCCAAAATGATCACCATCCTAGAGGTGTGGGAAGGTGGGGAGAAACTCTTAGCAGTCAGCGAACAATAGCCTGAACAGCACCTGCTCAGGCTTGTCAGGTCTTTTGTCAGGTCTCCTTGTCAGGAGCAGGATCTGGCCTCCCTTTCTCCCAGTGGGGTTCCTCAATCTCCTGTTTCTGTGGGTGGCACCATGATGGGTGGGTCAGTCTGTGCCCCATGGAGCTTGGTGCTGGATCTGTGACGAGCTTCTGCTGTTGAGGCGGGGGTCTAGGAGAGGCTATTGTGGGGTTGGCTTCTCCAGGGAAAACATGGAGGGCCTGTGGGTTTGCACAGCAGCCTCCTCCTCTTACCCACCCCTGCAGTGGCACCCCTGTCCCTTCACCCTTGAGAGCTCTGACCCCTCCCCTACATCTGTGGGGGAATTGCTGTCCTGTGCTCCACAGCAGAACCAAAGGGCAAGATTTGGGTTTAATTTTGGAGCTCCACACCCACTCCATCTCGGCAGGTCGGTTCGGTCCATCACTGTGGCAATTCTTTTAGGAGTTTCAACTAAGTGTGTGGTGTAACTGATCTCTGAAAGTGCACCTAAAGTGTTTCCCTAGACACCCTCTTTCTGTCCCCAGACTACATCTCCCTGAAGGGTTTCCGAACGGTGGAAGGAGAAGACTACAAGTGCTGGCCCTCCTACAGCCACCTGGGCTGCCTGCTGTCCGTTCACAGCGCCGAGGAAGCCGCTGCCATTTGTAACTCCCAGTCGCAGTGTCAAAGCTTTATTGTCACCCAGCAGAGGACGTGGACAGGTGAGCTTGGACAAATGTGACAGGGTGCTGCCATGTGGTGCTGCTGCCTTCCTCCGTGGTGCCTTAAGTCTACAGGCACATATAAAAGGTGCCTTCCTTATTCTCAAGATCAGATGGCCACCACTGTGGGCATCCAGAAATCCCCTGAGCGTTTGTAAGGAGACACAACAGCAATTGTGTTCTCCCTCTGCACTCCTTTTCCTCTACAGATTTTGCCCAGTACTGCCAGGTATTGTTAAACGCTTATGCATTTCTTGCAGAGATGGCTTCACTTTGGTGTTAGGCTAAACAATCCTTGTGGTATGTATAGTTTGCAAAGCTGTGGGGTTTTTAGAGATGAAAGAAGCTGTGTAAAAGAAGGTGGTTACTATTGTTATAATTAAAAGAATCATCACTTACAAGTTGTTATCCCCTTTATCAAAACTAAAGCCCCAAGCCAAGGGATTTCCAGAATGTCCCTGTAATTAGCTCTGATTATAGCCTCTTACGGTTAGCATGTTTTCAGAATTACTTTAAATTATCTCATTTAACTGACACTTCAAGCATGGGCTAAATTGTTTCTTGAAGTAAAGCACTAAATGAGATAAATGAGTGTTTTCACTCACAATGGTGCTGAAGAATCATGTTTTGTCAGCTCACATGACATTTAAAAAAAAACCCCAACCTACCAAAAATGCATCTTCTCTGTGGGCTTGTGTGCAATTGGCATGTGGAGAACTAGTGACATAAGAGCGCTTACACGGATGCAACATAAATCTCTTTGAGCCACCAGGTTTCACAGCAGCAATGGATTGTGTGAGTTGTGCCTAACACATCACATCTGGCTTCCTCACGGGGCAGCTGTTAGTGTAGGGCCTGCCTGGAAGGAATCCTGCGTGAAACCACGGTGAGGATGCAGGAGAAGCTCGCGGGACAGAGACCCTTTCTGCAGTGCCTTGCTCGGGTGCTGATCCCTGACATCCTGCACCCTGCCTGAGGTCTTCAGTGTTTCCCTGCCTGACATTTTTCTTCCTCGCAGTTTCATGGCTCATCTTTGCAGCCAAAGATGCCAAAACCGTGTGGCTGAAATGTCGAGTGCTTAAGTTTGCCAGCTGGATTAATGAGAGCTGTGGGAACATGCTGGTCTCTCTTAGGGCTGCTTGGTAAAGCAAAGCAAGACGTAAAAGCCTCTGGGGTTGGATGATGCATTCCTTGTGCACACTCTGAGCATCTGGAGTTTACTGGGGGTGTAAAACACATCTATGGTGGGGCAGAGTGACTCTCCATGGAGCGAGCAGTGTGTTCCTGTGTCTTTTGCAATAAATAGCATGGGTCAAGGTGAACCTCTCTCCTCTATTAAACTTGCGTTTTTATTTCCTTTCCAGGACGCCCACTCGCCTCATTTCAGAGTAGCTGGACTGATTTAATACCGGATACTAACGCTGTAGTCTATATTAAACGTTCGGCTTCCTCAGGGGAAAGACTTTAAAGACAATGAGATCACATAAAATGATCCTGGGAGGAACAAACTGCTGGGGAGAATTTCATCTGCTGGAAAGAATGACATATTTTATTTTGCTTTGGGATGGGATCTCCCTGCCAGCTCAGATAGAGTCAAATGCTGCTGTCTCCTTGATCAAAGCTCAAATTTCTCTTTGCTGCTCCACTAGCTTCTTTTCTGTTCCCACACTGCTGTTCCACATAAATCGTCTCAGTTTTAGTCAAATGTTGCTAGACTGTGCAATACTTAGCTTTGCTGCTTTGGCCAGCTTGTCAGCCAAGAAATAGAAATAGCTGCAAGGGATCCAGCTTGGGACGGCTTAGTTATTTCAGTCACCTCCAAAAACCTACAGATAATGCACTTTGGAGAAGGCAACAGCTCTTTCTGCAGCTGCGAACTGGGTTTTCTTACTACTGCAAATGTAAAGGACTGGATTCCAGTGATGAGGCCAAGGTTGCAGGGTTGGGATCCATAACCAGAGGTTGATGATGGGGGTGGTCCTCCAAGGAGGGTCCTGATTCAGTTCCTTCCAGTGCAGGGGAGGGAGGTGGCATATAGGTCAACACTGGATCCAAATATCTGTATGTTTGGATGCAGGATTTGGGGTTGATCCTATGTGATTTCTAATACCAGCTCCCATGTATCAACCTTGAAGGTTTTTCTCTGTTACTTTCCATGAAAGAGCAAGACATTCAAATTATTTATATGTGAGGTGTGACTTTGTATGATAAAGAATGACTGTTTATTCTAAGCATGCTGTGAAAAGTTGTTTTTTTTTCAATTGCCTAAGTCTTTACTGTAACCAAATGAAGAAACGCCAGTGTTTCCAACCTTCAGGTCAACTAGCATCGTTACCCACTCCTGAGGCCAAGCTGTGACTGCTCCAAGCAGTGTATGAGTGTTCCTGAGCCCCCTCGAGCACTTAGGTCTTGAAGAGCACTGTGGCTGTACTTGCAGGCTCCTAAGTGTGGAGACGACAGTCAAGGGCCTCCTGCAGCTGCCCTTTGCTAAAACTGTAGATGTGGCCTCTGAAAGATAGCTGGGGTTAGCATAATTTCCAGCTGTAAGAGATGACAGTGTAACGTGCCCCTCCTGGACGTCCCTGGAAGCAGTGACCATCCAATACCTGTTCTGGAACACTGTCGGGAAAGCCTGAATCACCACTGACCTCATGCCTCCTAGGGAAGGTCCCTGGCTTTGTGCAGGAGAGCCACGCTACAGCCTCTGTGTGATGCCACGTTGCTTTCTGCTTATCCCACACCGGAAATTACAGCTTTTGGGACAAGGCCAGCAACCGGTGTGGCCATTTCCATGTGGGACTTTGTAGCAGCTGGGGCACCCCTGGACTGAAGACGTTGGAGCTCTTGCCTGGAGTCGTGCTGTGTTTTTGATGGTCTCTCCCCGTGTTTCCTAGTGCAGGACCACACCTTTCAGCTCGTTAGTGCTCAATTAACCCGCAGCAATGCCTTTGCATGGTGTCTTTCTCATGGACTGTAACCCCTGCTGCTTACTCTGGGGCTGAGGGACTCTGATAGTGATACCAATTAGTGAGAATTCCTAGTTAGCACAACAAGAAGGCTCTTAATGATGGCCACATTGCTGCAGGCTTTGTGAGAGCAAGCCTTTTTAAATGGACTGGGACAGACCTCTCTCTCCATTACTGTCCTGTGGAAGTGGAAGGGAAGGTCCTGCCAGGGGTCTGCTATTGTTTTACATCGACCCCACTGAGCAGGGCTTCAGACATCTGCTGTGCTCCACATTAGCAAGAGGTAATGGGAGTTTATTCCATATCTCTCAGCCTCCTGAGATACACATCAGAAGTACTTCCCCCAAAGCAAGGCCTTGCAGGGGCCAACCCGGGGTCATTTCAGAGAGGAAGAAACAGAATGTGAAAGTTGAAGCGGTTCCACTGTGTGTTAGAAAGGTCTTCCCATCTTAAACATTTCTCCTGCTAAAAAGAACATTGTGTATTTTAGTAGTGTGATGCTTCTTTCATGTGGCAGGTTTTTCTGTCAAGTACTCTTTGTAGGGTTGCGGCCAGTCGTGTCCAGCCCCTTGGCAGATGGTGAAGTTGCAGGGAATGCCAGTGTCACTTGAATAAATGCAGCTTCCAGCATCGGGCCTGCAATTAGACCCTGGGAGAAGAGACCACTGATCATAGCTTGAAAGTTTTGAGCACAATGTGATTACCAAGTAATAATAATAATAATAATAATAATAATAATAATAATAATAATAAAGTAAAGAAAAAGGGAAGCTAGGCTTTAAAGAATCACAGTGCTCGATCTGCTGTTGCCACAGCAAGTGGCTCTTGTAGGACATTTAGACCACCCTGTTCACAGGAGTAAGCACATTCTCAGAGCCCGAACCCTCTTGAACACATTCATCTGGCTGGCACAGAGAAGTAGCCAGGGCACAAGCATACCTTTATGACCAACACTGTTCATGTGCTAGAGACTTAGAAGTTGCCACAAATATGCTGGTGCATGCACTGGTTCTCCTACCTCTGTGCAGCTCCCCATGCCACTGGTGGGCACACCAGCTTCAGTCTGATTTGGGGTGACATCCACTGCAGCCCAATGGTGCCCAGTGAACCCTGAGTGATGGAAGATGTTTTCTCATCCTGCCACATCTAGAGCTGTAGTTTGACATGCATTTGAGGAAACACAGTCACTGGGGAAAGCAGTTCCCACCCTGCTTTTTCCCAGCTTCTTGCTGTCATTGTCTGCTGAGAAAATTTACCAACAGCTGTGCCAGTTTAGAAGCATGTAGGGTTATTTCTCTGCTAGACTGCAATGAGCAGCTTGTGACTCCCAAGTTTCAGGCAGCTCACACGTGGCTCAGGTGCAGCTTCTGTGCCAGGTCTGTGTGAAGCAAGCTGTTCCCAACCCTAAGGGGAGGCTACAGGAGGAAACATCTTCTTTACAGCTTTTGGGCCCATGTGGCTGTTTTGTAGTGCACTATCTTTATGCCCCATCTCACTCAGTCAGCCTTTATTCATTTTATCCTTCTACTAAATTATAACTGGCTCAAGCAACTTTAGACTTTCAATGCCACTGAAAATTTGAGTCCATGTCTAAAAACTGTATTTCAGTAACTACGGTACATACAAACTCAGATATAAACATTTGCTGCCCTTAAAACTCCCAGTTGCTGGAGTCAATTTGTCTCTGCTATCCCTGATCTGTATTTGAGCCACCATTGTGGAATATGTAACAGAGGAAAGTGCTTGGAAGGAAGCAGCAGGGGACCAATTGCAATGGAAACCATGTGTGCTGGAGGAATAATATTTACCTAAATGTGTCTATCACATCTTCCCAAAGGATGCTGCCTTTAGGAGAGAATGGATATGAAAATGTTGCCTCCATAGATAAAAGGTAGGAATATAATTTTTTCAGACACAAACTTTAATATTCTTAATTAATTCCGTATTGTAATAACAGAGATAAAGTCACATCCATGCAGCATAATAGCATGTACCCCAAAGATATAAACCACACTTTAATAAATAGCAACAGATGCTGCATTACTCATGTTCGGTATGTTTGCACAGATGTTTACATGACCAATGACTGCATGACAGATTGAAAAGCAGAGTGAGGGAGACAGAGCCCAGTAATGAAAAAGCGACTCCTGGTGCATCAGGCAGGGTTCAAGTACCAATGAGGGTCATACCTCTATTTTTACATGGCATATTCTGCAAACTTTGATGCTCTAAACAACACTCAGATGAAATTTCAAATTAGTTTGGGGAAAGAAAAGAGGAATCTGTCACAGTCAGCTGGAGGCCTAAATCACACGTCTGGATTAACACTGATTTCTGTAAGGGCACCTATCAATTGGTGTACCAAGCACTGAACTTCATGGCTAGAAGTCAGAGCACTTTGGTCCTACTGTGTTGAAAGAGCTGGGTTTGGGCTCTAGTTTGAGGAATCAGTGAAGTGTAACTCCCGTATCCAGAATGGCCCCTCATGATGGATTAGTAGGATTTCAGAGTGGACCATTCCTGCTAACTGTAGTACTTGGAGCAATCTTTCCCCTTGGTTCCATTGTCCCAGTGTACCAACATGTCACCACCAGCAATGTGGAGATGGGAAAATTCACAGAAGAGAATTTCATGAGAGGTAACCGTGAGCCCCTCTGCCTCCACTGCAGCATCTACTTTGTTCAGGATGGTGGACTTTCCCTGAATTATAGTTCTTGGCTAATGGGAAAATGTATCAGATTACATCAAGCAGATCTGGATGTACCAAGGATGGGTGATAGCTGGAGGGAACAGCTGTCAGACTCCTCTGCTTGGAATTCAGCTCCTGGCTGTGTGGGAGAGCTCCAGGCGAGGGCTTGTGCTTTAGGGCCTTCAGACCCTCAGCCTGCCTAGCTGGCCAACCCAGATGGCAGAAGTGCTGTTTACTGGTGGGGAAGACTTCTTGGCATCGTTGTGGAGGAGATGGAGATGCTGATAGTATTTTAAGAAATATGTAGGCTTGGGCTTTCTGGGCACGAAGTTACATCCCTTCAGTTACATCCCACTGCCATGACTGCTTTATCCTCACCCCTCCCAAGGACCACGACCACTGTCCTCCTCAAGCTCAAATCTATACCTGGTGCCTGCACACTCAGACCTCTCCCTCCTGTCATTCACTCACACCTCCGCTCCCCATGTGCCATCCCAGCACACCTACTTGTTAACCCCTTGTAGACCCACACCCTCAACATCCACACATGGCCCCACTGCCTCTTACCCTTGCAGCCAACACGCAGAATCCCAGAATCAGGGAATCATTGAGGCTGGAAAAGACCTCTAAGGTCATCGAGTCCAGCCATTAACCCAGCACTGCCAGGTCCACCACTAAACCATGTCCCTAAGTGTCACATCTACGTGTCTTTTGAACACATCCAGGGACGGCGATTCCACCACTTCCCTGGGGAATTAGTACCACATAGGGCTGGGGAGCCCTTATTTCTATACACTGTCAGAGGTGAAATAGCCCTGTGTGTAGCAGGAGGCCACATCTGAAAGGTGTAACCACAAGATCAGCCTGCCTTTGATTTGTAACCTCTCTTTTCACTTACCATCGATGGTTTCTAGATTAGCAAGTGCTAAATACAATATAGTAATAGCTTCCTGAAAAACAACCAAGTTTAAAGCCATGCATTAAAACCACATTGCCTTAACTACATTGCATGTCACATGGTGCATCACACCTTCCAAATCCAAGTCTAGACAAGGCTTAGGAAAATGCAAATTCCTACATTATGTTACGTTTATCAGTATTTATCCTCAAACCTCATCACAATCAATAAGAGTCTCAAGGGGACTTTTTGGCTAAAATCTGTTGCCCTACTTACAGTACTGGAAATGTAAGATATAGCCTCATAATGAAGTTAAACACCAGCAACCCCCAAAATTACAAAACAAACACCCAAATTTTCAAATTCTTGTATCTGTAAGTTATATCTCCCACATTATGTCTTTAGCAAGTGAATCGTTTTTCTTTGCTGGGAAAAACCCTGCTGCAAATTCCCTCACTACTTCAGATGACAGATCAGAGAGTTCAGGTTTAGATTAAAAGCTTGATAATGAAACCTAGGGACACAAGTTTATCATCACAATGGGTAGCCAGAGAGGTGGTTTATGAATGTCTTGGAAACACTGGAGTGTGAAGGAAATTCTCTTGGACCTCCAGTGGAAAATGTCAAGAAATATTTTGGCATTGCTGTTGTGTCCTGTCCAGTCCTCTTCCTCATTCTCTTAGGGAGGGAGTCATGTACTCCCACTCCTAATTAATCTTGCCCTTGTTTGTTTGTTCTGATTCTTTAAATACACAAGAAAAAAACCATGGTCCCTCCCAGTGAAGTTAATGCCATGGTTTGCATTTTTCTGGGCTTGACTCTTTCACTTTGTCTAGCAAAACTATTGTTACATAACTATATCAATTAACATTACTTCTGGAATAAAGCAGTGGCACCAGCCTAATTCACTTGTACCCCAGAGTTGTGTCAAACCCCAAAGTTTTCCTGGCACAGCTAAAGAGCATCAGAGTTCAAGATGTACTCTGGAAATTGCCTGATCATTGAAATTGGTTTGGTTACTTGTTTGCTATATGGAAACACCAATTAAAACCTCTATCAAGACCCTTATAAATCAGCAACATATTGTTTGATTCACTCAGAGAACCTTCAGTGGAAGCTGCTTTCAGCACAGAACAATTAACTTCTCCTTAAAAAAAAGTAATGGTGTTTAAGAACTGCCTCTCATGAAATAGTTTCCAATTTTATTTTAACTGAGTGCTTCATCTTTGAAAGAAATCTGTGAATCAGTGTTATTTTAACAGTGCTTCCTCCATCTTACTAAGACAACACAGCAGCATAAGGATTAGTCTCTCATCCTCACCTTCTGTTTTCCTGCTGATAGTAGCTGTCATTCCATGCTAATGGAAAAGCCCGTGTGCACATGCCAGTGATGCCTCCAGGGAGAGAGAGGATGGTCTGCAAAGCCTCACTGCGAAGGACTCTGCAGGATGTCACCAAGGCTGTCAAGGGAGCTGCCACCCTTGGGCAGAGGAGACGGACACAGCATCCCCCTTGTCACAGCACCTCGCAGCATTGCCCTGACACTGCCCCACCAAGAGATAAGGCAGTGGCTGCAGACGGTGGTCAGGCACTGCTGGGATGCATCTGTCCATGGGAGGAGGGTGGAGGCACCTCAAGTAGGGAGACAGCCCACCCATGGCTGTCTCTGGCAGCATGCATGGAAACAGAGCTCCTGCACCCACAGAGCCCGACTGGGACCACTTCCCGTGTTTTGACATCTTTTCAGCTCATGATCTGAAGGATCACTGTCCTAGGGCTGAATCTGATGGTGAAGTGCTAAGAAAAGCAAAAGCCAACATGCACTGTAGCTTCTGTTTGAAATACAGATATCAGGAATTCTTTGTTTGGAGCCATTGTTCAACAAAGGAGCTTCATTCCTGCCAGTCTGTAGATGAGCTATCTTGGGAAAGGGGAATTGTTCCCACACCAGGAACCAAATCAAAGTTATACTTTCATCCTTAGAAGTGCAGTTTTACCTTGCCTGACCCTCCCATCCTCCGGAGGACCTCACGCTGGAGAGGATGGGCTTTGCACGTTCATGCACAGGAAAAGAATAGGGAGAACAAACAAAACACCCCACCCTCTTCCACTTATGTAAGATCAGAAGGAGAGTGTAGGCTAAGCCCAGAGGACTGGATTTATGGTTTCAGAAAAACCTAGTTATTAAAATGTTATGAAAGTTTTCCTCTCCTTTAAATGCATAAATATGCAGATGAAAGAAGCCATGTGATCTGGCCACTGGCCATGCTGCTGCAGGCTCAGTCTAATTATCAGCTGCCAGTTCTGCTGCATTTTAAGTGGTGAACATGATTAAAGATACACAGACAATTGAAGAAAGTTAGATCAGTTCTTCAGGCCTGCTTCTATTTTATAACCACATGGCAGCTTGGCCTTGAGACTGAATCTGCCCTTAGATGTTGAGGGAGAAAAGTTCTGCTGATCAGACGGGTTTTTCAACCACAAGCTCCATGTGCTCTTGAATTCATAATTTTCATAGCAAGCTATTTGCCAAGTCAGACTGTTTCCCTTCCCCACTGTGAGCAAAAGAGGGGATCTGAAGGGGGGAAAGATGCAGGTAGGACCAGGTGTGTGGGGGGGCCAGGCACTGCAAACACATGGCCAAAATATTCAAACTCTCCCAAACAGAGGGGTGCAAACTTGTTTCAAATGAGTTTCAAAATCAGCATTTCCTGAGGCTTCTTCTTTCTCTTGGGACAGGAAATATCATCAAGAAACCCAGATGGTCTCATGCTTTTGGGGGAGAGCCACAGTCCTGTGGGCAGGACAAGGAACTAGGACTTCTCTTCCAGAGCTGCCAAGTTTTTGAGTTGAGTGTCATTGCCATTGCAGCGACAGCAAGGCCAAACAGTCTGGCAGCATCTGTCCTTTTGTCATTGTATTCGCCACGGGACTGAGCCTGGCTCTGCAAAGTGACAGACCCGTCAAATCTCACACACTGGGTGTGAATCTCACGCTGTGAGTTTTTGCCTCAATGCTTCCCGCAGCTACGGCTGGGTCTTGTGCCGTCCCCAAGCCTCACCCCCATCCCAGGACTCAGCACGGTGGATGCATCTGCTTGGCCCTGCCTGGGAGCTGCTGTCAAGCTGCACCATGCCTGGGGACTTGAAAAGTGGCAGGCTTCTGAGTCACTTGTTTTAGTGTTGTTTCATGGCTTTCCAGAAAGACACATCTTTTCAAAAGACAAAGATTTGGCTCGTTTTAGCACCATTGCAAGTGTGGCACAGCTACCCATACGGTCCTGGGAGTGATCTGGTGTCTGCACAGCTGCCATGGCCCATCCCAAGAGTGGCTGGAGCCAGTGCCTGCCAGCACATCCTCGGATGAGCACAGCAGCTCCGCCCTGCCTCGATCTGCTGGGTCAGTGCAGAGCGGAATGATGCCCATGCATTTGGCATCTCCAGACGAGGCTGTTTCGTATGCCAAGTAAGCAATTTGTGCTGGAAGGCTGCACCTTGCTTCAGCCTACCCAAGACACTCTATTTCATGCATGTTCTACTGTTGCTTCAGCACAGCCCCAGTTTCAGCTGGGATTTCAAGATGCCTCAGATATGCACCGACTACCTGTGCAGGTTCCCTGAAGAGACACCCTGCTCTGAGGCACCACATGCATCCCAGCTCCCGAGCAGCGACTGTGGCCTTCCCGTGAGCCAGCTTGGCCAGGGGCAGTTGCCTGGGTGCCACCGAGCCGTGCCCCAGGGTGCTGCTGTCTCTGTGAGAGAGCTGTGCTTCTCCACAGCCATGCGGCCATGGCCCCGGGTTGTGGCAGCACCAAGCTGTGGGTGCTGTGCCCAGACACCTCTGCTACAGCAGTGAGACACCTCTCCCACCAGTGTTTTGTGGGCAGCTACAGCAGAGGCAGCAGGCTCAGCACTCCCTGTAATCAACAGAGAGAAAGGGGCCCTTTCTGGGGCAATGCATTTGACCCCTGTTAGGTATCTACTCCTGCACAGGGTGAATTACATCCTCAGAGCACCTATCGATTATAGAAGCAGTCCAGGGTGACTAGTTCAGACACAGACTCATGAAATGAATCCTATTCCAGATGCCTGGTGCCAATACTTGTCTGTATAAGCTAAGAGACACGGCTGCTGCACTCCCTGTGCTGCTGGAAATGTGACTCTCCCCTTCTGCTGAGCCAAGGTCTTCATATGTCAGAGGCTGGGGAGAGGGGGGCCAGGCTGTCTCCTTGCACCCTGATTTATGAGCTAGATGCTAACAAAGTCACTCCATCCTTTGAAAAGGAGCAGCACATGAATGCACGTAGCTCTCTCTTCCCAAGATTGGGACGTCCTCCAGTTTCTTGCTGATTTAACCATCACACATCCAACCAATAAATCGAAGGGAGACAAAGCTGGAAGACAAAACAGATTATTATGTCTCATACCTGTGCAGTGCCAATGGCCCCCTGCCCTGCTGCACAAGCTTTGGGTTTTTAGCCTCCTTGCGTTATATTTGTCAAGACATAAACCAGTCAACAAAATGCATCTCCTCTGTGCCAAAGTTTTGCATTAGGAAGCCCCAGGGTAATTTTGTGTTCCCCTCAAAAGTTTTCTGTTTCACCAGTGGGACTGGAGCACTGCTGTTCTCAGGTAACCAAGGATCCCCAAAGACACAGTTTGTGATTACAGATTTGCTAAGGTGGAAATTTGCATTTTCCCCATTCTGCTCAGCCTGCATTGCTTCCCAGATCACGTTCTCTCTTTTAGGAATAAAGTAGTGTCATGCTCTAACTGCTCAGTGAAGGCTACATCAAAACATAATCTCTTTCACTGTTAGACAAAATAAACATGCCTCTTCCTGGAGATTATTCCATTGCAAAAGATAAGCAAAATGGACCAGTTATCAGTGCTAACTGTCCTATAAAGGCCATTCCACACTGATCCAACACATACAGTCAGGCCACAGAAGTCTGTTTTTTCTAACACATTAATAATGCATAAACATGCTACTCTTTCTAGTCTCAGCCAGATGTCTCTGCATCATTAGCCTACTCTCACTAATATATTCTCTGCTAGAGGAAAAGAGGACTAACAACATGCAGAGAATGGCAGGAATATATATATATAAATAATTCTCTGTTTTCTGTTCTCAGTATTTGTTTGCATTTAAACATGAGGACAGGGTGGGAAGGGGCTGCCTGTCAGCCTGCTGGCTCTTCCCTTTGCTCCTCCAGGGCTGCTCCTGAGGTACAGTACAGCCAGGACTTCTGAGATCCTCTGCCCTTGAAGTCAAATTTTATCTGTAGATTTGCATCTCAACCCTGCTATCAACTTACTGTTTATCCACACTCCAGTCATAGAATAGCATTTATTTTGGGCTAGTGAGCTGTTAAATGGATTGGTTCAGAGACTGGGGGGGGGGGAAGGTGCTTCGTTTAAAAGCACAT
>VZTG01005027.1:1290242-1357742 GCA_013397845.1 Melanocharis versteri | reverse complement strand
GGGGGGGGGAAGTGTCTACGTTTACAAGCCAAATTCACATTTCAAAAACTCAATTTTTGTAAGTACAGGGGAGGAAAGAACACAAATAATTAAATTGCAGAGAAAAAACAGGAGCACCTGACTTCAGTCTGTCAAGCCAAAACAACACCTCATTTACTGCCAAAAGGGTCTCACAAACTCCTTGTCTGCCCTTGCCTCTGTGCTTCTGCCAGGTACCTTGAGTTCCTGCTCCCTGAAAACCAATTTCACCTATTAAAATGGCAGAAAATTTTCTGAGCAAATAAATTAAAATAAGTATGTGGGATTAGTGAGAAAAAACTGGCTGGGTAAGTGCCAGAGGAAGGGGGAGGTAGCTGACGGCTTAGAATCCATTGGTAAAGAAAGGCTGGATAATGGGCAGGGGGACATGGAAAGGACAGGAGAAAGGGCAGAGCTGTGGCAGGTGTGGCTGGAAGCACCATGGTGCAGGAACATTGCCCATGTGGTTTCGTGCTCCACTAAAACGAATAGGAATCTGTGTTTCTGGAGAAGCTTTACCATCACTTCCCTTGCACCATCCCCTGCAGCGGGGCTGCCTCACAGCCAGTCAGGTCAGCAGGCACTAGAGACAGAATGAACCCAAAGCAGGTATTAGTGTTAAGTCAGGGAACTCCTTGCTGTGGACATGTGGTTGCATGAGTGCGGTCTGGAGGCCAGGGAGGCAGTGAGAACATGGGTGCCAGAGCCAGGGAGCTGTGTGGAACCCACTTTTCCATCCATTGTGGTGCAGGCTGAGACTGACTCACCTTAATAAAGAAACTGCCCTCTGGCTCTCCTCCCTGGGGCTGGGCCTTCCACCCTGAGGCTCATGTGTTCACAGCTGCTTCTGAACTGTATTTAATGGGACACAGGATCAACACAGAATGGTTGAGGTTGGAAGGGAGCTCTGGAGGTCATCTCGTCCAACCTCCCTGCTGAAGCAGGGCCACCTACAGCTAATTGCACAGGGTTAAATCAAGGTGGTTTTTTATTATCTCCAAAGAGAGAGAGTCCACAACCTCCTCAGACATCCTACTTGCAAACACAATGTGAACAACAAGTGCATGTCAGCTCTCTTCTACAAGGGATTTCAGGGAAAATCTCAAATCTGAACATGTGAGATACCGCATTTCACCACCATGCCTGGACTCCTGTGTCTAGTTGTCCCTTTGTATGATAGGGCAACTGAATATGCTCTGTCACTTTGCTTTAAAATTACTTTGGTCAGCATTGGCGTGGTCCCCCTCTTGCCAAATGGAAATACCTCCCCAAATGGAGATACACCCTGACAGGCACTCCCATCTCCCAGACATTGCAAAGAGCCAGTGCAGGAGCTTACCTAGCAGAAAGCAATTCTTTTTTTTGCAAGGTCAGTTTTCTGAGCTGACTTACCCCACGGTCAGATAAGCATCATGCCAGCAACCGGGTATGCAGGAGGGACTGGGACGATGAAGCCAAATGAAACACTTGGTTAGGGATATTTAACTATTGTGCAACTGCAGCTTGCACAGTTCACGTGAGTAGTAGTAGGAGTAAAGCTCTTGGCCTCAGAAACCCCAAATCTCTAGATACAATACTGCACAAAGGGATTCTGCAGACCCATTAACTTGGATTTTGAAAGCATGGTGAGTAAGGCCAGGATGGCAGTGCTGCTAAGCATCTTGCATTACTCCTGCAATAAGAGGTTGTGTGCATCTCCTTTGTATTGACTCTTGGCCTGATTACTGATGGCAGCAATCTGCTCTCTCGCAACAGCAGCAGAGACAGCCATGCCCTTCCTCAGCTTCCCCAGCTGTGGGGGCTCTGCCAGGCTGAGGTGATGGCTGTGGAGAAGGGGCTGTCATGCACTGTCCTTGGTGAAGCCCCAGAGAAGGTCCATTGTGCCCCTGGGTGCTTCATGCACTGGTTACTGCGCTGCTCCATGCTGCTTTCTTCTGAGGAAGGGCTGTGTTCTCCACCAGCCCTTGTGCTTGCTGTGAGATCCAGGCATACAGCTTCCATGGTGTCATGGTCTCACCCCTGCCAGCAGCCAAGCCCCAGGCCACCACTTGCTCACTCCCCCATCAGTGGGACTGGGGAGAGAATCAGAAAGGTAAAAGGTAGAAAACTCGTGAGTCGAAATAAAGGCAGTTCAATTGGGGAAGCAAAAGCCACACACAAGCAAAGCACAACAAAGAATTAATTCACTGCTTCCCATGGGCAGGCAGGTGTTCAGCCACCTCCAGGAGAGCAGAGCCCCATCACATGTAATGGTGACTTGGGAAGACAAACACCATCACTCCAAATGTCCTCCCTTCCTCCTTCTTCTTCCCACTCTATATACTGAGCATGATGCCACATGGTCTGGAATATGCCTTTGGTCATTTGTGGTCACCTGTCCTGGCTGTGTCTCTTCCCAGCCTTCGATGCACCTCCAGCTTCCCTGCATGGCAGTATAGAAAGAAGAAAAGGCCTTGGCTCTGTGTAAGCCCTGCTCATCAATAACAGAAACATCTCTGTTACCAACCCTGTATTCAGCACAAATCCAGAATAAAGCCCCGTACCAGCCACTGGGAAGAAAATTAACTCTACCCCAGCCAAAACCAGCATACATGATCCTAAGTCTCCTTTTGGCTTGTTCCACCCCTTAGTCACCCTTGCTGGTGGCAGCTGGTGGGCAGCTTTGTCACTGTGGTGCATCTTCTGACAGCTGCTCCCAGGACTGAGGGCAGCTGAGGCTCCCCAAGGACCGGCATGCTCAAAATCACTCTTAATGGGTTTCATTTCCTCACAAGACATTTACAGTTTGGGTCTGGGTGACACACGGTAAATTTGAAAGGGATAAAAGCATGGTGGGTATAAATCATTTTGATCACTCAGCCTTCTAAAGGAGATGAATTCTTCCACTCATATGAGTCAGTAGAAGAGAATCCACAGCCTTGACTCAAGCCCACAGCTAAAAATCATGAAGTAAGTATTCACCAGTTAAAACAGTCAGAACTCCAAGCCCCTCTACTAATTTCTGAAAAACCTAAGGGGGAAAAAAAAGGGAGAACTAGATCAGCAGGTAGCGCCAGGACAGCTGCGGATTAACACTGGTCTACCAGAGAAGGCCTGGATAGTACGGGAGAAGTACCTCAAAAAAGTTGGAAAACTGAAAATAGAAGTCTGCACAAATAAAAGTAATGGATGTTGTGATCCATAAATAGCAAAAAAGCACTGTGATTTAGGAGAAACATGGCTTCTCTGCCGTATTTTATAGCCTGCCTTACAGCAATGGCACCAGGCTTCCTTTTAATGCTCCTGCATGTTAACAAAGGACACCTTTCCAAGGAGAGTTGCTGGAATTTCCAAGCTCTCCTTCTGGCAGTGCTGGTGGAGGCGATGACCCGGAGCTGCATTGCTGCAGGCTCCCCTCCTTGCCCAGCTGGCTCAGCCCCACCACAGCAGAGCTGGATGGAGCTATGCCGGCTCTGTGCTCTGCTGCTGTCTGCACAAGGAAAACAGTGCCTGCTACGAAATTATTTTAAGATGATTTAATTAAACTGATACCAATCTCTCTAATGTAAACACAAAACAAGGAAAAAATGTATCCTTGCTTTAAATCCTGTGTAATGTAGCAAATGGATAGTAAACAGAAGGTCGAAGGGAGGGTGAGCTGGCTCGTGCATGCTTAAATTTGGAGGCTGCGCTTAGTGTTTGATGTAAAGGCAGGTAAACTGCTGCCTAGCGTTGACAGAAGGTAGGACAGCAAAAAGGCAAATTTGCAACAGTGACACCATTCTTATTATTCCTGTTGAAACTGCCAAAATTTCAATTGTCTATGGATTTTAGTGTGAAATTAGAAAGTTTCCCAGAAAAGGTGAGAGGAGAAAAGAAGATGGTGCCTGTGCTGGTTTTACTGCATTAGTCCTCAACCTGAGGAGTGCAGGTAAGGCAGCATAGGAGAAAGCCTGTGGAGGAAGAGCTCCTGTGCAGAAAGAGATGGGGTTGAAAGGAAGTAGGAGAGGAAGGGGCAAGGCAGCACTGGTGGCACTTTGGGCAGAGGCTGGGCTGCCTGAGCTCAGGGGGTGGCAGATTGCTGGCTGGAATGATGTGGTGGGAATTGTTGTAGATCCTGCCCAGGGAATGATCACACTCTTGGAAATGGTCCTCACCTTGGTCTCAGGTGTTGGGCTAGGTATTTCAGCTATTCCCTCTCTGCAGCTGTCCTGAGACCATGGAGACTCCAGCAAAAAGTACATATATGAACTGGAAAGTAGACTCACAGGCTTTCTGCTGCACCGTCTGGGATGAGGTATTGCGGGGAGCAACCAAATCTTGTTCCTTAAAGACCATGTGCTGTGCTCTCCAGACAGGCACCTCTTGCCAAATGCACCGTATGGAAGTTTGGTTCATCTACCAGACATGCCAGGGAATGGGAGAAGGCGCAGGACAGCTTCCCTGAGATTGAGGGAAGGACAGATTACGTGGGCTGTGCCACTGCTGTAGAAATCAGAAGAGCACACAGGATGGGCTGAGAATGTTTGGTCAACAGATTTCCTCGCCATTCATCCAAAATTAACTACCTCATAGTGCTCATTACTTCTCCAGGTACTGACACAATGCTGATGACAGGTTTGTTGGTCCTGCATGCCATCTCTGGTGCAGCTCCAGAGGAAGAAGAGGATGCTCCAAGAGGGCTGCACTGCAGGCTCCAGCACTCAACATCTCCTTCCTGCTGCTGCTGTGTGCCGTGCCAACTTGGTCCATTTCCTGGACACATTATTAAGGCTTGAGGTGGAACTGCAATGTGTTATCCCTCACCAAGCTTCATCTGATTCAGTGGACAATGTGTTGCTTCCTGTCCTCATTTTCAAGCCAGATTTGGCAGTTACAGCTGCCACATTGTTATCAGCCCATGGCATTCCCACATGAAAATCCAGAATCAGAAATGAGTTTCTGCATAGTCCAACCAATGAGAAACAGGGGTAGTTTGGGGCAATTTCTTTATTCGCTCTAGTGAGTGAACTGAAAATTTACGAATTCAGATGATCCTAACTTGTCCGTACAGGCAGTCACCTACCATCACCCTATGAGTTTGTAGCAGGGCTAGATATAAAACACCAAATGCCTCAAGGTGTTTTGCTGGTGTTTCCCAGACTGGCTATGAAAAGTGTTTGTTAACTTCAGCACAGAGCAGTGCTAGCGGTGGCTGCTCAGCTCCTGACTCAGAGCCACCTTGTGTCTTTGCACCATGTTGCATGGAGGAAACAGATCTGTCTGCAAAAGATTGTACAAGTATGACAGATTTCTGGTCTTAAGCCTTATTTGTGAATTTAGGTTTTATCCCCATTGCAGGTGGGGTATTCAAAAGACTCTGATGTTGTTGGTAAACTAACACTTGAACACCTACTATAGTAACTGGTTATGATAGAGAAGAATCATACCCTGTCCTGCAATAAAATGTGGAGAGAGCATCCTTGCTGGGGAAGTCATATGCTTACTTAAAATCTACACTGCAGCACATCAGGGGAGTCATACAATTAAATGATTTCACTCTTTCCACCTTCCATTTAGCAATCAATGAAAGTTCTCCCTTCAGGGAAAAACTTGATGGGGGGGAGCTCTTGGCCCATTGTTTTGCCTGGGGTGCCAAAAAGAAATACATAATGATTTATATGTTAATGAGGAATTCTCTTTAGGCGATGCATTCTGCAAGGTGTTGCAATGGGGCACTGGGAGGTTGATCCGTCAGAGGAAGCTAATTCATCATCAAAGTGAGTCAGGGAGCTCCCTGGTGAGAGCTGTAAATAGGGCATTGGGAGAGTGACAGAGCACTGGGTGGCATGTGTCCCCCCCATTAGCACTCCCACTGACAGCCCTGCCACTGCCAACTCCCAGGCTCCAGCTCATGCACATTATTTATAGAGCATTTCACATTCCTGGTTGGGATCCAGTCGATGTTGGTTTCAATTAGAATAAATGCTTATTGATTGAGGGGAGATGGGCCAGCTGATTAGCTCCTTGGGAAGCAGAGCACGGTTGGCTGAGGGCAGGCTGGGCTCTGCGCAGAAGCGGGAGTGCATGGGGCTCTGAAAATCTGTCAGGGAGGAGAAGTCTTCTAGATTAAATCAATTAATTGAAGAGTCCATCTAATAAAGATAAGCGGCTAACTTCATTAGCGAATTAATGATAGGCCCGATTAAAAACCCCTGTGGGAGCCCTGTTGACTTCAACAAGCTTCGGATCCAGCCCAATATTTGCCTTGAAGCCACAGTTCCCCACCTCTGATTAAGCTACTGAGCGCTGTATTCCTGCAGCCAGGCAGTGATCAGAGCAGGCACGCCATGCCCTACTTGACCTAAGAAGCATCCAGAAATGTCCACCCAAGCCAGACAAACAACTGTATGTACATTAAGGAGGATTTTGTTGTTGTTGTTGTTGGGTTTTTGGGGTTTTTTTGTTTGTTTTTTGTTTTGTTGGGTTTTTTTTGTTTTGTTTTGTTTTTTGATACTATGGAGAAGAATGTTAGCTGGTGGATAAAAGCTCCAGGAGCACGAAATCACAGCGCATCATCCGTTCCCCAGTCTGGTGTGCAGTGTCATGAGCGCAGCGAGATCCGGACGCGTGGCTGGCTCTGCCGCGCGTTCGGGGACCTGGCAGGTTTGGCTGGCTGAGAGCCCCACGCCACGTGTGGCACACCCCGCGGGTGTGATCACACACTCGGCTCTCGCTCGGGGTCCCGGTGTCGGGCTGCCCGCATTTATTTCAGCCATTCGCACGCGGTGATGCTGTGAGGATGGCCCCGGTGTGCTGCGGGGAACCGGGGCTTCCCGGCCGCTCCCTCCTTCCTGCAGCGCCCTGCCCGGGGCTCCTGCCGGTCCCCCAGTCCCGCAGCGAGGGGCTGGGGCACAGCCCTCCTTCCCGGCTCTGCTTCCCGGCAGGAGACACCGGGGAGCCGCCCGGGTGCGTGCGGCAGCGCTCCCCTCCTGTGGCCGGGAGCGGCCGGTGCAGCCGGAGCGCGGCTGGTGCTGTCCCGGGACAGCGGCACGGGCAGCGGGGCAGCGCAGATCCGAGCAGGGCAGGGAGCACAGCAGCGCAGCTCTGAGCAGGGCAGGGAGCACAGCAAGGCAGCTCCGAGCGGGGCAGGGAGCACAGGCAGGGCAGCTCTGAGCAGGGCAGGCAGGCGGGCAGGTTAGCTGGGGACAGCTACAGAGCACTGAGCAAAGATGTGGGGGGGGAACAGTTACATTTTTAAACGGTTTTAAACTTTACATTTTTAATTTTTTTTCCATTTCCTTTCATATTTTCTTGTTATTTGAAAGGTGCATATCCCTTGAGGTTCACGGCCAGTCTGTACTTGGACCAGTGCTGTGATTTGTGAGCTTGGGCAGGGATCTCGAAGTGTCTGAGCTATGGGCTGCAAAACCCTCTCCTGGTGTGACTTTTCCCATGCTAGGGACAGCATGACCTTGCCAAGCACAAAATGCTCAGTGGGATCAAAAGAGAAAGACGTCAACATGACTCTCTAGTGCTGATGAATCACAGGAACAGCTATTCTGTAAATGATTAATGAGTCCCTCCATTATTCATGCCTGTGTCAGGTGCTGCCAGGGGAAGTCCCATTGCAATCTGCCATTGCCTGCTTGCTGCTTCACCAGAGCCGCTGCTGGTGCCACAGGTGCAGGTGCTCCAGGGATGCAATTTCTGGGCAGTTTCGCTTTGCAAATACTAGATGAAGCATCAGTGGCACAAAAGTGCTGCTCAGATACCACTGCCTTTTTATGGGTCTCTTTTGCCATTAGTGGATAGGTTTCAATGTTTAATAGAGTCAGGATATCCATTAGCAGCTTCTGTGGTACATCACTCAGCGCACAGACTGAAGGACAATAATGGTGTTTCTAGTGGTAAAAATCTAACAAAAATCAAATCTAACAAAAATCTCATCTATTGTTTTGTCTGCAGCCACAACAATGAGGGAGGAAATTCCTTTGGAGTCCACACATGTAGGAGGAGTCAAATCATTTGAGCAGGACTTCCCCTCAGCTGCAGGATTTTCTCCTCTAGCCTAAGCCCTGGGAGGTGAGGCTACGATGCTCTGCCCAGGAGGGGCATTCACAGCTCACCACCGTAGCTCTCCTACCCTGCAGCCAGAGCTCTAATTACCCACATCATTGTCTCAGCCTGCCCTGCTGGAA
Source organism: Melanocharis versteri (assembly GCA_013397845.1). Taxonomy (NCBI): domain Eukaryota; kingdom Metazoa; phylum Chordata; class Aves; order Passeriformes; family Melanocharitidae; genus Melanocharis; species Melanocharis versteri. The sequence continues at coordinate 1,349,565 of VZTG01005027.1, read as the reverse complement.
ATGTTATCATGGAGTATGGGGATTCGCTAGGAACACTCCTTCCAATGTGGGACAATGTAATTATTATTGCCATCAGAGAAGGGAATGACTAATAAGGACATTCAGAGAGCATTTCATTCATCCTTCGCTCCATGGCTTCAAAGACAACTTTAAAAGGCATAATTAAGCAGCTCAACTGCTAAAACTGCCTTGGCTCTTTTAGTTAATTTCTTTCCAATATCAAGACATAAAGTGGACAATAATTTCCCAGCAGGCCGACCACTCCACCCTTAATGAGCTAATGAATCTTACATCTGCCCACTCTCATGTTTTGCTCTTGCCATGCATTTTTACCTGGTGTTCACTTTTTTCCCCCTGCTGATTCCTGTGATATTGCCCAGAAGAGGTGATTGACGCATTTTCATCTCAGTCCAGCCCCTCTTTGCAGAGTAGCTCCTCACAGCTACAGCAGAATGCTGGGTTTTGATGACTATTTGCTTGAGAGATTAGTTTGATTAGGCAAGAGATTTGAATGAACTGGAGTATTTATCACTCAGCACAGGTTTATCCTGGACCTGCAAAGGGAAAAGCTGGGCATAGCATTGGTGACTATGGCAATTCCTCCCATGTTAACTTGACCAACCATTCCTGATGTGATGCCACAAGCTGACACGGTTATGTTACACAGTGTTCTTTGTTTAAAATATTCTACTTACAACATTTCCACATAGTGTAGAGTTGGTTGGGGGGGTGGGAGGGGGTTGTGTTTGGTTGGTTGGTTTCGTTGGTTTATTTCCTGTAAGGATGACTAAACCACAGAGAAGTCCTGTGTAACACATCCATTAGGCCCTCAGAGCGTGACTGTGGTGTCCTGTCCCTTCCCAGCTCACCAATGCTCACACCATCAGTTGACACCAATTTTTCCTTGTGGCACAGCCATGGTGTAGGTTGTAGCAGGGAAAGGGCTACATCTGCTCTCCCACCTCATGAGTTGCAGCATCCCTGCCTCCATTAACAAGAAAGAATGACTGCAACTCACCCCTGCTTCTTTTAGTGAATTTTTGCTTGTGGTAGTCCCTGTAGTATCAATGCCAACTTTTAAAAAACATGCATAAACCTAAGACACAGCCTTAATTTAATTATCATTAAATTGTTTCTTAGCGTTAATTTAAAAACATGATGCTCTTTTCTGTTAAAGCAAACATATCTGCTTTAGGTTCCTTCTTCAGTAAAATGCCTTAAAACGAGTTACTATAAATAAAAAAATTTGGAAGGTTAAAAAAAAAAGTATGTTTAAATAAACCCACACATGCTTTTCTGACCTTCCTGTATCGAAGTCAGCTTCCAAAAATAGCAAAGCAGGCTTCTGGTACTCCATTATACCTCCATGTGTCAAGGAAGGTTCTCAGAATTAATGTACTAGTACCAACATAAAGGAGGGATAATGAATTTGATTGGTTTTATTGCTTCACCTAGTTCTATAGAGAGGTGCCAATCTGTTTGCAGAAGATGTTGCAAGACACTTCCAGGTGCCTAAAGACCTCAGCCAATGTAATACTGAATATGGGGCAAACCTAATGAGCCTCCTAAATGATTAATTACACATCCTCTTTCCCACACTGGAGACAAATTAAACATTTTAATACAGTAGTCAAAACTAGGCCAGATATTTTGATGTGATGTGATGAAACCCGACTTTTCTGCTCCACAGGTGTTTGGATGGGGCTTTGAATAACCTGGTCTAGTGGAAGCTGCCCTGTCCTTTGTAAGAAGGCTGGAAACAGATGATTTTTAAGGTCCCTTTGAACCCAGGCCATTCTATGATTCTAGGATTCTGAGCTGCCCAGAAGAAAAGCTCATATCTGCCCAAAACAATGATGCTTTGTAGCAGCAATATGAAACTTTGCTGCTGTTGGTGATCTCTTATTACCTGGTTATAAGAAATTCCTTAAAAGTGAATATAGACAGAGACTAGCGCAATCTTCTCCAAACAATTCACATTTATAAAAACATGAAATTTGTTTTGTGTTAAAACCCCTTGTATTAACTACTTATTTCTTTACAGAGAGTCAGATTCTACGCATGATTTTTGTTGAAACTGCTAAAAAATAGGTGACAATCTTAAAAAGCAAAATAAATCTGTGTATCCTTGATTTATACTCAGTCATTGCTATGATTAATGTAATACATAGGTGAGAGAAGGAATGTAGCTTAGAGATGGGTGTACCTGCACCAGTTACTAAAATATTTTTCAGTAAATCTAGTAAGATGATAATATTGGTAGCTGTAAAAAGGGCAGGTGTACTCATGAACTGTTGCATGAAGAAGTAAACCAGTCATTACCATGCTCTTAGAACTGGAGAAAATTCACATATTTATGCCTTTGGTTCATATATATGTATGCCAGTGCGTGTTACATATATAGCGTATAGTTTATATTTACATACATATGTACGTGTTACATACATGTCCTCTACATTATATAACTCTAAAATAGCAAAAGATGTCACTTCCATAGTGCTAATGTGCAGCTGGTTGGAAGAATGCAATAGCAACTCCACCATGTTCCAGGAGAGGGCAGTCAGATATGTCCACGGAGTTTACATTTGTAAACCCGGAGCATATGTAGAGTAACCTAACAAACATGAACATTTATTTCTGCTTTCATGGCCTCACTGGTTGCAGTTCAGACTAAAACACAGCCCTGAACTTTCCAAACCATCGGTCTAGGGTCAAAAATACTCTCCCTAATGTTACAGCCAAAGTTTTCACTGACCTCCTGAACGAAGCCTCTTCAAGCACCTGACAGACATTAAAGCATTGTACAAAGCCAAATTTAAATACTGTGGAGCAGGTGGTCCATGGACATTTCTCCTTAGCATGGCTTCTTCAGGTAGTTTTGTGCTTGTGGAAGAAGGACTGTGTTGCATCTTCCCTGCAGCTCAAGCATCCCCACAGCAAGTGGGGATAGCCCAAGAGTAGCTACATCACTGGGAATCATATGAAAGGTGCTATTAATCTCTTTTGTTATGCTAATGGAAGGTGCAAGTCAACACAAATATTAATTGCAAACCTGTTCAGTCAAAGTGCTTTTCACCAAGTAGGCATGGTAATACAGCTGAGAGGCTTTGTGTTTTATATTAATTAACTCGACAAGAAAGGCAATTGAAATGAAATGTTTTCAGTTGTGTTTTCCAGTGCTAATCAGCAGCTCGTTATCTTTAATCATGCTGGCGTTGCTGTTCTTTTCCAGCAGGTGATAGAGGGACTGAGCAGGAGTGTGTGGTGCTGTATGACGTGGATGGGGTGAGTGCAGCAAGGAGAGAATGAGTGGGGAGAGAAAACCACGTGGAAGGAGCTGAACTCTGTCACCAGATCCACAGCCACCATCATTGGTACCCACCAGACGAGCTGATCCAGCTGTTGTCCTGCCATTTCAGCAGCCCATGCTGCAGCATTGTTGGGCTGAATGGTGAACATGCTCCAGGAGGTCACATGGGGCCATGTTACCACCAGTCAAGGCTATAGGACTTGGTTTGGCAGGGTGTCCTCTCCAGCTCCCTCCAGGCCTGCAGTGCGCAGCTTGCTCCAGGGTATGAGCACCTCTGGTCCCCTCAGAAGCAGACACGGTGCCTAAATCACTCAATGGAGCCAAGCCTAAGAAGAAAATGGCAGTGATGGGGCTCTCTCAAGGCTCTACCCCAGTCCTCAGGGCCTCTCCCTTGGTGCACCACGCAAAGGACCTCCTTGACTCTCTAGCTGTGAGTCCAGCACCCCTAGGGTGACCAGAGCCAGCATTCACTTAGCTATAAAGGTGTGAGACTTTGAATTCCTACGGAAGTTCTTACAGCTTTGTCACTGCCCTCAGTTCATTATTTCCCTACATCTTCATTCCTCCCCAGCACGAGGTGGTTGGCTGGTTAACAGAATGACATCTCAGTTCCTGTAGCTTTTGGGTACCAGATCCAAATGGCCTTTTCTATCTTGAAATTGTGTGTTTCTGTTGACTTACTGCTCTGTCCTCTAAGCTCCCCCATGTCCAATATTGATGTGTCTGCCTCCTTTATGCATTCTTCATCACTGACTTAGTAACCTGTGTCACCTCACCATGGAGTTGTATCAGTGCCAGTGCTTTGAGAGTCATTTTGGAAACACCAAGATCTATATGATTCTCAAAATCTCAAAGTTTGATATTATTATAGTCTTATTGATATTATACAGCAATTTTTCCCTCATTCTCGTGTGTTTTATATCTTGCAGCATTTAGTACTGACAAAATAAATGATGCTACTCAAAAGGACTATGTCTAGGGCTATAGATATGACCTTGAAGCAGTATTTTGCTGTATTAAATGATATAGTAAGAGACGTGTAGGCAGTGGTTAATAAGGTGTGGATAAATCACTCAAAAGAATTAAATCCTTCTTCAGAAGATCCAAAAAACAAATTAAACCCAGATGTAATCTAGAAAGAGAGCCAGATAAAAAGCCAAGTTTTAGCTACGGTTTCATAAAATCTCATCCAATAGTTTGAACGTGCAGAGCCATCCCAAGTTTGAGATTTTATAGAATCATAGAATGATTAGAGTTGAAAGGGACCTTAAAAATCATCTAGTTCCAACCCCCCTGCCACGGGCAAGGACATTTTTCACTAGGCCAGATTGCTCAGGGCCTCATCCAACCTGGCAATGTATGTATGTATCTGAATCACTGGTGAGAAGAGATAGCAGTGTTAGCTACTGCCAGATTGTACATGAAATAGCTCAGTAAAATACAAATGCAGATGATCAGCAGAATAAACACTACAGCCAGAACACCAAACATGAAATTCTACTTTCGGGTATTAAAAATCCTCAGTGGAATGTACCGGGTCTCAAACCAGGCTGTATTACCCACTATTGGGTATTGGTGCAGAACCCTGAGAGCTGGTGGCAAATCTCCCACTGAGCTCAGTTCTTCCTTGCCCAGCTGCTGGGTGGCTGCCCAGGCCCTGGACAGGCAGAGAAGAGTCTGTGAAAGGCTGGGCTGAGCCTGGAAATGGTCCCTGCCATGATGGCATGTGTCCCTGCAGAGAGCTGCTGGGTAACACTGCTGCACTGCATGGCCCCTCAGACAGAGAAACCTCGCTCAGCAGCCTCAGCTTTTACATGCCACAAAAACGATGGGAAAAGTGAAACCTAAATGCTTTCCTGCTCACAGCCTAAGACTCATAGAGCAGTGTCTGAAATCCCTTGGGATCCTATGGTTCAGACCACCTCAGTTCTTCCCGGAGTTCATGTCAGTGCATCTCCATCCTGCTGCAGGTTGACTTGCTTTGTGATGGATTCAGTACACATCGTATGAGCATGTGTTACATCAGGCAGATCTTCCAGAAAGGTTACCACTTTTTGTTCCCTTTTTTTTTTTCCCATCTGAATTGGTTAGAAAATATACAGCTCGTCCAATATTTGGTAAGTACATAAACTTAATTGCTAATATGTTCCTCATATTTTTGGAGAACCTCTGCAATCTTTTCATAAAGACAAAGGTAAATGACCAACATTGCTATGAAAAGCATGGGGTAAATGACCACCAGAAATAGTTGTCAGGGATGACAGTGCTCAAGAACTGAAAACTCAACACATGCTGGAGCACCAGCCACAGCCAGAACACCCCTGTTTGGATGCCTGTGATGTATTTCAGGTTTCTTGGCTGTACTGTTGGATGCCACGTAACGCTGGGAGTCAAGTTCACTCCTGGCGTAAGTTCAGTGAAATCAAATCATCTGCCTTTGGATTACTGGTGCTGCACCAGGGACTAATTTGGCCCTTGGTGCTTCATTTCGATTGTATTCAGTTTGAATTAGCATTGATCATTTCACACAGCAGGCAGGCTTTACAAACTGGAGTTTTCTCTTCACCTCCTGCTGTGTGTGTCCCCATGTGTCTTCTTCCATCTTTGAAAAATAATTCTCTTTAGTCCTATTGTATCTGAGGGAAGTATTCATCAACGGAGAGAGAAACGTGGATAAGCCTCACATCTGCTCGCCTCCCTGCTATGGAGCGGGGTGACGCTGAGGAGTTTTGCCAAGGGAAACAGTAGCAGAGAGCACTGTTGATGTAGATAGAAGTAAAAAGTCTGCCCTGAGGACAGCTTGTCAAATGAAGCCTCCTGTGCCATTAATTACAGTTCCAAGGTGCAGATGAAATATGTATGTGATAGAAGAGGTTTGCTTTTTAATGTATTATTTGAGCAATTTTTTAAAGAGACAGCATCAAGCCAAGCCTTCAGCTCATACATGGAGGGTTTTCTTTTCTTGTTGCTCATAGACTCTTGTCATTTCATTCCTGCAACACAGAGAGTAGTTCTGGTTACACTTTCAAAGACTGACTTCTTCCTGGGAAACCTACAGGAAGGGCTCTAACACTGACAGACTGTTTGTGGCCACATCAGCTCTCACATCAATATTCAGAATTACGAGAGTAATCCCAAAGTAATTTTATTTGTTAGAGAATTGCAACTAATTAAATGGAACTGCATACAAAATAAAAAGGCATATTGTGAAGAACTATAATTAGGCTCTAGCTAGTATTTTTGTGTTTCATATCAAAAGTGTAACAAGACCTTTAATGAAAACATACCATGCCTGTATTGATTATAGAAGTACCCTGAGATCTTGGCCAGGGCAGGAGCTCCCGAGACAGGACCAGTGTGAACAAGTTGTATAACTGTATAAGCTCCCACTCAAGGCAGGTTACAAGAGGGAACTTTGCTGTCTGCTGAGGGAAACTGAGGCAGGGAGAAATCTAATCTTTGATTAGTGTTAGAGAGGCGATCCCTGGCAGAGCTAGGAACTAAACTTAGCCTGCTGAGTCCTGGCAGCAGCAGCCCTTTCCCTGGGACAGGCTGCATTCCTCCCCCGAATACCGCAGAGCAATAAATAGCTGCAAGCAGGGAAAATGGAAAGGAGAACAGGGAGAGCTCGGGGCTTTCCTCTGAGATTGGTGATGACCTGGCAAAGCAGTGAAATGGCCAGGGAGGAGGATTCACAGCTGGGGAAGCTGTGCCTCCCTCCACTGAGCAGTGCATGAGGGGGCCAGTGGAGGCAGGAAGGTCAGGGAGGAAGGCGAAGATGATAAAGGTGGCTTCGAGAAACAAAGAGATGTGTTTTCAGCTTCCTCCTGAAAGGGCTGAGCCCTACAGGGTGTGGGGTCAAGCACTGCCCTGTGGGCACAGGGCATCTGTGGGCAGTCGGCCCCGGCCCCGGGCAGGCTGGCTGCTCAGAACAGACCCTCACCCCCGCAGTGAGAACGAACACTGGCTTGCTTCTCCCTATCTTTTTGTTTTTAGCTGCAATGGCTCCTTTTATACACCCCAGGCTCTCTAGCATCCCCAGCACATCACAGCAGCCCCCACTGCAGTACTGCCTGACACTCCAGCCTCCCGTCTTGGATCCCCACCTTCCTCCTGTGCCCGTGTAACCCTGCCTGTGCCGCTGGCAGGGACAGAGGTGGCACACGCAGGGCAGCTCTGGGGCTCTGTGCGGGCTGCACGGCCACCCTGGCCACACACACTGACTGCGGGCCACACTGCCACCTGCCTCTTCACAGTATGGACAAGTGTGACCCTCAACTACTCCAATTTCTCCGCTTTAAGGAATCCCATATGCTTTCTGGAAGCTGTAGGAACTTTAATGGCCTGTGAACCTCATTTTTACTTAGAACTGGGCCATGGGGTGAGGATTTATCACCAAAGAGACTGTGCAAATCTTGTTTCTTGAGGAAACAGCAATGAAAAGGAATATTTAAATGGCAAGAAAGCATTAGGACAAACTCTGCCTGGTGGATAGGAGTCTTGGTTATTCCAGTGCCAAGCACTGTGCGCCTTTCCAAGGGCTTAATTTTTATCTGGCAAAGGTGTGGCTGGCCTAGCTGTGCCACAGGGAGGAGCGGGGAAGGGAGCCATGACCTTTTAAAAATGAGCAGCCAGATTTCTGAATGCATGTGTGCTGAAAGGAAAAGCTCACTTTGCTTTCTCTCCCTCCCCCTCCCCCACTGAAAAACTCGGCTCAAAGGAGAAAAACTTCTCTGCAAATGGAAATACGATTGCTACATTGCCCTTTGCAAGAGAAACAACTTGACATTTGACCATACGCGGAGTTTCCTTAGATGTGGGCTCTTCTGCAAGACAAATTTCTCTTAGGCTCCTGCTGCTTTCTAAATTAAAGGAAAAGAATACCAGTGGTGGTTTAACTTTCAGCTCTGCAGCCCTTAGGCTTCTCTGGTCTATTCCACGCAAGTTTAACATCTTGTCATTAATAAGGTTTTGTAACTTTTAAGTATAATATTGCAATGAAATGTACCTAACTATACACTGATACTCTACTTCAAGAAGGCCAGGATCCCTGATTAGTGCACATTAGCTGCTGCAGTGATGGCCTGGGGATGGCCCTCCAGCACATCTGGATCTGCTCTGCACAACGTAATGATGATTTTATGTGCCAGCCTTGTTGATTAGCTGTAAACCACATTTTCAGAGGCAAGTGTTCACCTCCTACTTCTAATTCCTGTCATTTCTGTGGATTAACAAAGTGATTGACGAGGAATGGATCTGGGATAAAGCAGAAATATTGGCTTGGGTTCGTGCTGAAGGAGACTAAAGGCACGGTATGGACAAGGCATCACTGAGAACTGCAAGATGCAGCCCTGGGGAATGTCGAGAGGCAGAAACAACCCTGGCTCTGCCCTGAGATGAGAGTCCTCAGGTTTGTCTAACCGCATGTGAGAATGCTGGGGTTGGCCTCACTGCTCCACCCCAGTGAGGGTGCAGTGCCTGTGTGCAGGAAAGGCAGAGGGGGAAATTCAGTCCCCACATTCTCCCTGGATCAGAATTGGAGAGGAAGAAGGAAAAAGCAGGTCAATGTATCAAATCAGGAAATCGCAAGGAAGCTCGTCCCTCCAATTTTAAAGCATGAAATGTTTGATCTGGACTTCCTGAATGCCTCCAGCTCCCAGAGCAGGCTGGGACATTTGCTTATATATTGAAATAAGCACTTGCTGCTGGACTGTTGAGCATCTCAAGAATGGCTGTATGATATTTCAGTCGCAGAAGTGATTGCAGCTTACCAGAGAGCAGCCAGGTGGACACCAAGCAAATCACAAAGCTGCCACAGCTCTGTGGTGATGCAGCAGCTGCAGCCAGGCTGGAGAGTGTCCAAAGGGCACTCCTGGACCAGCTGCAGCACTTTAGTACACTGAGGCGGAGGTTTTGGGTAAGTGAGAGGATGTCATATACCTAAAGCCTCATTTCCAGCAGTCCTGCAGCAGCTGCACCTGTCCAAAACCCCGAGAGATCAGTGCCAGATCAGCTCATCCCACAAAAATATTTTTCCATACATTCAGACTTCTAATAAGAAAGAATAAAGGCTCTTATACCTTCCATGAGCATTGAATGGAAACAGATTTTTTTTTCTCTTTTCTTTTTTTTATAACGATAAGCAAATTAGACTTCCATGTTTGCAGGCAGCATTCCAAACTGACTGACTTAGTGAGTTCTTTCCTTCACCCCTTGCCTCCTGTGGAACAGGGGCCCAGCTCCCCTACCACCATGCCACAGACTCACAGGATGACCCTAGGAAAGTCACTTAACCCCCTTCCAGGATTTCCCCATCTCCCTGCTGGCAGGGGGACTCTGATTCCTGCCAGGAGCCTGAGTGCCTGTCTCCCTGCCCTGCCTGGCTCAGCTCCAAGGCAGCCCCTGCTCTGCATCTTAGCCCAAGCTTCCCAACCCCAGCCCCAGGAGTCTGACCACACCAAGGTAGTCCTGAATTTCTTCATGAGACAGCTGGAGATGCCTGTAGTGAAAAACACAAATATCAGGAAGCCCAAACCAAATCTAATCCTGTTTTCAGTGAAAACTGTTTGAAAAGACTACTTATGGGCTATTTAAGCAGTCACAAGCAAGCTTTCCTTTTACCCCAGCAATATGCCTCACTCACAATGTGACTTAGAGAGGTTACTTAAGTGGCCATAATCTGCTTAATTCACTATTCCCAAGGAGTCTTGTCCTCTTTTCAGAAATTGCCAACAAGGTCACCACTTCCGTTAATTGTGACCGTGTTTATTATAAGACGGAGGTGGCTCCAAGTGACTGAGGATGGAAACTCCTCCCAGATCATTCCCACTGTCAAACATCGGTGACGAACGTTTGCAGAAAAGCAAATGAAAGTGAGTTGAAAAGTGCACCGTGTTACAAACTTCACAGACGCCCTAATGAATAATATTCCCTGCTGTTTGCCTCTGATTCCGTTATCAATTTCTTAATCAATTCTGTCTCCCAGCATGGCAGACCTTCACTCAGTGTTCTGGGGACAGCAGTTGCTTTGCTAGAGAAAATCAGCTAGACAGATGATCAGCTGGACAATTATCAGATCAGATCAGATCTCTCTGGTGCTCTGTTTCTGTTGCCGGTCATTCCCAAAAGCACAGTTTACTCCTGTTCCAAATTTGGGATGAAGGCCTGATCTCTTGGTTACCTATTGTGGCTGACTTCAGCCAGTGACAATTTTAACATCTTATTTTCAGCTTGGTGAAAACATCTTTCCATGCTTGACATAGCACTGAGCAGGGAGAAAGTCCTGGTGATGAGAATGGAAATGAGATGTTATTTGTCTGAAGGTAGGACTGTGCTTGCTGTTGTAAATATTCTGCCTTGGTTATGTGCTGTCTGGGGCTGCTTCTAGTAAAGGTAGGTGGAGGTGTGGTCTCTCTCCGACCTGCAGTGGACAGAGGATGCTTTCACTCCTTCAAAACGAATTTCAGAGTCCCCAGGATGAGCCAATAATTCAGTGTGGCTGACACCTCACCTTCCTTTATCACCAAACTGATATCCTTGATCACAGGCAGCTGCAATTAGTCCCCAGAGCACTGATGGTACATGAGGAATGCTGTGGCTTTTGCCTTCCTAAAGGATGACACTCTGCCTCTCTAATTGCTCTCGAGATTTTCCAGCTCTGAAGCCTTTGTCAGCTAACCTTGGATATAAAACCTGTCTAGGGAAGTTATTGATTCCTCTTGTCTCCACCTCCTCCCTGCCCAGCTAGACTGATTTATAGGAATTTTGGTGGGAAACACTAAAATCCTGGCAGAGCTCATTAATCTGTGAATCTTTTAAAGACTTCCCTCCTTGCAGAGACCATCTGTTTGCCTGAGTGCTATTTTTGCAGCTTCCAAATCAGGTTTGCAAGACTCTCACCTTCTCCTCAAACCCACCACATGATACTGTAATATTTACATTCAGGGCTTGACACTTTTTCCTGCCAGATCCGTGCAGAGCAAATGCAGCTTCACTTATCTGTGCAAGACTCAAACCTAGTAAAATAAACAGCAATAATGCCCTTAAAACCAAAAGCAGTAAGATCAGACTGAATCATATAATTTCTCTTGGCTTTTTATGTTCACTGGGAGACAATTCAGTAACACCTGAAACCTCAGCAGAGGGAACTGCCAATAACTGTAATTACAGCATGAAAATCTACCACGTATCGATGGGAAAAGAGCTTTGGCCTATGTCCCCTGTGCTGGGTGACTCCCGCAGAGCGGGCCAGCAAAGAGCCACTCATGTTTGTCAGCAGATGCCATGCTGTTGTGCTCACCTTTTCTCCATTCCTGTGCAAATGTATCTCTCTTGAGCGCCGTGGCAGGCTCATTTTGGCTCAGTGTGTCAGAAGACACTGTCAGCAAGAGCTGTAGCAGCACAGAAGCCAGTTTTGTCTTTCAAATGCAGTTTTTTTTTGTTTCTTCACATCATTGCAGGGGCCTTTCATAACTCCCCCCCTAGAGAATGCAACCTTTTATAAATTAGATGGAATGAAAATGCCACCGAGATTCAGACTATCAATTAGTATATTTTTACATTTGCTTGAAATGTTTTCTCTGTGAGCCAGCAATTATCACTGGTAAGGTTCACATTTCTTGGAGATAGCTGGAATTTCTTCCCCATTTTCTCTTTGAATGTGCAAAATTATTTTCCCTGCTGCTGGATTGGTGTCACCTGACATAGTTAATCTTCTAATCTTCTCTCTGGGGTGACATCAGAGGAGATGATGGAGACATTTCCTTTCTTGAATACAAAGCTCAGAATCAATTTTTACTGGTGAAAATCTTGCTAAAAACATTAAAAAAAAATAGAGACAAATGCAAAATTATGACATACCTAGTTATTTGGAGGGGGGCTGATGTTACTTTTGTATTTGTTGCTTCCTAGAGAGCTGTTTTAGCTGTCAGCTGTATCTTGCCTATTTTTACTCACTCTTCTTTCTCTGGATGAACCCACATGAGATCTTGTCAGAGCATCAGCTCCTCTTGAAGTTGCATTATTACACTCCCTATCAATCAAGTTGAAATGCGAAGAGAACGTGTCAGAAAACAAAAATGAAATAAAATCCCAATTATTGGGGCTTCCTGGGCGCTGTGCTTCTCGCTGAGCCTGGTTGCTTTTCCTTCTGCTGACTGCGGTACAGAGGTTCAAGCCCGTCTGACCAGCAGCTCATTTCTCTGCCACACGTACGCGTGGCACAGCATCCCCCTGGCCCTGGGGTGGGCATTCTGATCCCACAGGTACATCTGGGATCTCACCCAGGCCCCCCAATGACTCGGGAGATGTGGGGCAGACAGTGGGGCTGGTGGTGGCCGCCAGCACGCTGCCCTCTTTCTTCTCTGCACTTTAACTGAGTGCAATTCAAAAGCTGTGGTTGGTTTTACCCTTACGTAAGAGGATAGAAAGGTGCATTCTATCCCCATGACTGCAGGGTTTTGCACGGGGGGAAAACGCATCTTAGCGAACAAATTCCTAACATTTTGGGCTCTTCAGTGCTCTGAGAGAAGGTCATCCACATCCTGATGCCATCCTGCTTATATCAGCCTGCAGTTTCTCTTCCAGCCCTGTCCTTCCCCTCCCCCTCCCCGGGCTGTGAATCCTCCCTACCCAACAGTCAGAAATCTCTTCACACGGCAGGAAAAAAACCCAAGGGAATTTGCATAAATTAGAAGGGAGAAGCGCATTTCAGCCATTCTCTCTTTAAACTGCGTGGAAATCACGCTGATGGGAGATACAAATGCCTGCCGAAGCGGGCAGTAAGGCGCTTGCTTCAATCTCACAGCAAACTGCAGATTTAATAATCAGATCTGACTTGGTTAGCTAAATAAATAATTCTCGCTTCTCATGATTTCCCTCTGTCAGGAGAGAGAAAGGCAGAGGGAAGCAGAACAACTCGCCCGTGCCCCTACAGCAGTGCTGAGCTTAGCAAAGCCCTTCCACCAGCAATGTCAGCAGGCAGCCAGAGTCTGGCAGTGCCTGAGATCCCACAGTGGGTAGCACAGCTCCCTGCATTTCCTGTGAGGTTTGGATGAGGCTGGCTTCACCCACGGCTGAGCGAGAGGCAAGTCAGCAATAGCAAAAGCCCTGGTTCAGCAGGGAGCTTTCAGGTGGATCAGGCTCTTTTCACGGTCAGATTGCTGAGTCAGGTGGTGGGGAAAATTATGACCTCCTCATGAGATTTAAAATCTTAAAGACGAGATTTTCCAGGGTATTTAGGCACTTAGATCACACACAGGGATGTGTAAACACGTAGATGAGAAACAAAGTCCCGCTACATATCTTACTCACGTAGGTGACAGTATTTGGGCACTAAGGCGACTGTGTACTTGTGCCATGGTTGGTGCCCTGCACCCAGGTTTCCCCAAATACGCCCTCTTTCCCCAGGCATATCAGCTCAGCTCCAGGGTTTTTGTACCTCAAAAGTCCTTTGCACTATCAGGACTGGCCTTGAACATGTACAGGAGCGGGACATCCACAACATTCCTGGGCAGATTTGCTTCCTGGAAATCTCCAGGGAAAGGTATGGGCACCATAGCAACTGCTTAAGTATTTCAAGACGCATCAGGAAAATACGACTGTCTTCCACAGGAGACTAAATGGTCCAGGATAATCTTCTGTAGGAAATACTCCAGTGACTTCCTTCCATACACTGCATTTACTACCCCACTCATGGTACTTGTCACGGACTTATGCAGATGGCTGTTTGTCAGGGAGTAGAATGGAGCAGAGACATTTATAAATGGTTCTCTCTGCATCTTGAGGGATAAGCATCCTTCAGGTTCCTTGGAAAGCCCAAGTGAGAGCAGTTATTGGCAAACATTTAGCCCATTTCTCACATTAGTTTAATACCTGCTGGAATAATATGTGCTTTACTTCTCACATTTTATTGTTTATTTCAATTTTTGGCTTTTGCCTTTTTTGCCATGACAGACACCAGACTTATTCATAAATTCCCAGAACTTTCTCTGTCAGACTCAAATTTTCCAGGCTTGGCCTTTCTCCAGGAGCAAGCATGGCTCTTCTCTTTTCGGACTGAGAAACGGGGGAAGTTAAAAAAATATTCTGTTTTAATCAAAGAAAAAAAAGTCTTACAATGTATCAAAACCCAGCATTGTAACTAAAATATCCAGGGATCAAAGCTAATTTTTTGATTAAAGTATCCACATCAAAAGAAGGTGTTTGTTTGTGAGTATCATTGTAAGAATTAGGTCTGATTTGTTCAACTTTTGACCTGCTTAAGTGTTTCACTGAAGAGCTCCCCTCAAGGCCAAATCCTAGTAAGGGCTCTGGCAGACGAAGTCTTGCCAACTTTGCTGTAATAGTTTAAGATGTATTTGTCCTTCCCCCTAAATCTTCTCTGCTGGCTTCTCTGCCCCTCCCCCAGAAGATGCTGACCACCTGCAGCAGACGTGGCCATGGACAATGTGATGGGGATTATTGTGGCAGAGACTTCTTAAATTCCTCTCGAGGATGAGATAGAGCTGAGACACCAGTCTGTGATTTGGCGTGCCTTCCCTGCAGGCACTTGTCCAACTCTGCTGGAGGGCTCTAACCTTCAGTGGAGGAGCACCAGCACACAGCTGTGAGAGGTAACTTCAAAACCAGCTGCAGCTGTTTGCTCCGAATACAAGGAGGAATGGTGAGCCCTTAATCCTGCAAATACTTATGCATGTGTTTATAACTGTGAGCAGTTCCAGGAACTTCACTGGGGCTTGAAGTTAAATTGGCACGTAAATGCTTGCAGAACTGGGAGCCTGCGTTTTCACAGGGTCGAGCTAAGAAAGCTTTGATTCTCACACATTGGAGCAATATGTTTCTGCAGTCAGATGACACTGCAAGAAAAGTCCCCCAGTCTGGTTTAAGCCTTTTTCCTTTCCCAGATGCATACCGAGATCAAGACCAGACACCTCCCTGACTGCCAGAATAGCTAGTGGCCACTGGTTGGGTCTGTGGGCAGCAGCAGGATGGAGAGGTTAGGCATGATGCCCTGCACTTCTCCTCTTTGGCAGAGAGCACAGCCTGAGGCTCTGTTTCTCCTCAGAGCTGCCCTCCAGGTGAGCCTTACACCGGTGAATATCTCCATGTGTGTTGCATGAGCAGATCAAGAAGCAGGCACTGGCAAGGGCTGCCCTGACAGAGCTGTGCCAGCACATCCTCGTGCTGGCCAGCCCCAGTGGCTGCCGGACACTTCTGGCTCTGCTTGCCCAACCCTGTGTAGGCAACCCAAGGAATGACTTTGGGAACATGTCACAATCTACTTTTGCAGCTATTTTAACTTCTTAGTCAGTGGCCTGACATCCTGAATTGAATCCATGGCTAGCTGTGCTGCTGAGTAACCAGCAGAGTATTAAAAGGCTTCTCTTCAGAGAGAGCTCAGGCAGAGACAGCAGTGTCAACCTTTAGGTGCTTAGACTGAAGCACCTGAGTAAAAACAGCCCAAATTTTTCAGAGGTGCTGGGCACCCTGGGCTCCCAGTATATTTCATGTAATTTATGCTTTTTTTTTCTTCAAGGCATTTTGAAGAAAGGTATTCCCGACGGCTCATTTCCCCGAGGGGCTGTCTCTGGCCACATGGTCTGGAAGTGCTTCCCAGAGAACCCCCCACGGAGCCCCCCTTGCCTCCTCCCAGCCCTCCCTCGGGCTCTGGGTCTGGAACCCCGACATTTGTGAAGGGCTCAGACACTAAAGGTCTGAGTCAGGCCAAGCCCAGACTGTTCCTGACTGTTCCCAGGAGAAAAAGTGGCAGCAAATCACCACCCCCCCCTCCCCGGGTGCTGAGGCTCCCACCAGGTCCTGCACATGTCTCTGCCAAGCCCAGCCTCGCTCTAACGCTGCCAGAGCCTTTGCTTGCACTTCATTAAGGTGCCTAATGAGCACACCAGTGTGCAGGGGTACTCTCCACCCACTGCGCGAGTCTGGGAATCTCATACCAAGCAAATCCCACAAAAACATTTTCAAAGATTAAAAAATTAAGTTGTAGGAACAGCCACTAAATTGGCATTAAAGCAGCATGTTTTAAGCAAGAAAAGTCATGAAGTTACAGAGAAATCTGCACTCACAATATTGTTATAAACCACGAAACAGCCTTTAGTAACAGTGTCACAAAACAATTTCTCAGATATTACAATATAAACAAAGACCTTTTTTTCCCTTCCTCCTTAAAGAGATACACCCTGGCTTCTGCCCCCTATACAACAGTGAGTGTTTGTACCCGGACCCTGCGGAACGAGAAGGTGCAGAGCCAGATGTCAGAGCCTGTCCCCCAGCCCACCAGCTCCCCCTGCAATCCCCCGGGAAGCAGGAGAGCGCTGCGGGGTGGCTCCCACCGCCAACCCCACCGCACAGCAATTAGCTCTGCTCTCCCGCGCAGGTTGGCGGCTTAGCTGTTAAAAGCCGTTTCATAAATATTCGATGGCCTTTCCGACAGGGTAATGTGCCTCTGTGACATTAAAGAGGAAACTCTGCGAAGGGGAGGGATGACAACAAATTTATCCACCAATAGCACACTCTTTTGGCACAAAAGCACATTCTTATCTTTACATCCCATAATGAGAAGGCAGGGACGGGACTGTTGCTACAGCTCTCTGGGTGGGTAGATGTGGAGTGCAAGAGAAGGGTGGCTGTAAACTGTTAGGTATTTTTCCCCCCTTGCCTTTGCAAACAGAGGACCCACGCCTGCGGTCCTGCAGTGGTTTTCCTAAGCCCCCGGTGAGGAGGACTTCTCGCACGATGTCAGACTGCGAGGGACTGCCTGTGGGTAAGCGCCAGATTTATATTTACCCCAGTGTCCTGCCGACTGGTTCACATTCTCAGATTGCAAAGTCACACGCGAAGCCGCTTGCTTTTGAAGGGAGCCGGAGCCGCAGCAGGGAGAGGAGAAACTCCCTGAAACCACTGCAGATCCTGGTGCGGTGCCTTACGAGTCCGTGGTGGAGGGCTGGTGAGGGTGGTAATGCCTGGATTTCCTCTGAAGGCACAGGGGCTGGGGAGGACGAAGGGTTCTGGAATTCAGACAGATGGGCTGAAGTGTCAGTGTCCGTAGAGATGATGGTATCGATGTGTGCAGTCTTGAGCTCACTGAGGAGAGTTTGTGGGGATGGGTGCTGCAGGACCAGGCGCTGTGTATGTGTCCTGTTTGTTCCTTGATAAACCTTCCTGGATGGTAACGGACGCAGCAAAGGCAGATAAATGTAATGCAAAGGGTTTATTTGCTGAAAGGAAATAGAAATGTACCTTATTTTTAAAATAAGTGCGTTACACACTTTGCCTATATCTGGGAAGGAATTCTTTACTAGCACTTAGGGCTGTATCTGTCAAACTTCACTGAGCAGTAGAGCACATCAGCAAGAAGCATGTTTCTCAGCTGTTTTTTAAAAAACTTCTATAGGAACTGTAAATATTATCTAGGCTGCCTGTACAAAAGGAAACTTGTCAAAATGATAGCCTAATTCTCTGCCAAGGCATTTTACTAATAAACAGATGGACTACTGGAAACACCTTTTATTTTATTTTTTTCTTTTGCCATGGCAAGCATTTGTCTTTTCACATGTATATGTATACTTATATGTATACGTATATGTATATATACAACATGTACTATGTAACACTCATGTTCCATTGATCTGCGAAGGCTGTGCATGAAAGATGAGGTTCTGGGCTAAAAAGTGCGGCTGGAGAAGGAGAAGGCTGCTGCAGTGTTTTTCTTTTTTCTTCCTCTCTCTGCTTCCATTTTACAAAGCAAATCCCAAGTCCAAAAGTGCGCACTTATCACCAGAGCGGAAAAATATAAATTATGTATATGGTGCAGAGTGAGCTGCACCATGCACAATTCCCTGTGCTGTTGCAATCAGCTATAGGCAGGAGAGATGAAAATTAGTATTTCCTGTTTACCTGCTCAAAGGGCTGATCTGTTAACCAGCAAAGTTTCGCTTCTCCAGGCTTTGATTTTAAGGGCCTGGCCCCAGTTTGCTTATTAAGCACTCTGAGTTGGGGGTGGGATATTTCAGGGTGACAGTAGCGTATCGGCTGGCATCTGATATTAATGATGAAACTGATATCGAGAGTGCACGGCATCTTCTGTGCAGAAGTTACTGATATCTCAATTACCCTTGCTACTGAAAGGACCTAGGAGTTTTCTTCCAGAAAAACATTAATGGATGCATTGAGGGAAGGAAACAATTTTATATGGGCAGGAATGAAAATTGAAGATAAAATGATGTTTAGTTGTGGATCAGAAATGTGCCAGCATAAACAGAGCAAAGGCTTACTTCTCTCTGTTCCCTTAATAATTCTCCATGCCCCCCAGCCCTGCTTCCAGGCCTGCTCCCAGGAAGCAGGGCTCACCCTGCCCCATGCCAGACACAACCAACCTGTCCCGAGGGACATCTGCTTCATGGAGCTTGCATAATATTCTGGTTCCTGTACTTACAGATGTGTGGATGCATATATGCATATAAAAATATGCACAAAACCAGCGGTGGAGAGAGAAATGGTGGTACTGCTTCAGAGTTATTAAGCAATCTTAGTGAACCAGCTGCCAACAGCTTGCTTTTCATATCAAGGAATTTTGAAATAATTCTCTTTGTGGCTATTGCTCTTTGACTAGCTAGGTCAAAGTTTAAAACTTTAGCAGTTTAAAACTTAACACTCCATAAAAAGAGTTGCAAAAAATCATCATCAAATTTTCTAATACACTGATTAGTGTTCACTAGTGCAGAAATGCCCCTTTGCTAAATCCAACGAGCATAGCAAGGCTGGAACTGTACTTCTAAAATCCTTGATTTTGAATGCAGCCAGATAATACAGCTACAAAAAGTTGGTGCAGTGACAGATATCATTAGCACTGCCATGTGGCTGCCATCCAGAGCCCTGCTTCTAACACAAACCGTACAGCCCTGTGCATGCGCCCGTGTATATACATGCACATGGCTATAAATAAGTTTAGCCAAAGCACAATATTAGTGTCAAGTGTATGTACTGCTTCAGGAACCTCTTTGCAGAGGGTATGCCTCATGAACAACCTGGAGAACTGCACTTTGTAGTTACAGGAAATTGATGCCAGAGTTT
This sequence comes from Melanocharis versteri, assembly GCA_013397845.1. NCBI lineage: Eukaryota > Metazoa > Chordata > Aves > Passeriformes > Melanocharitidae > Melanocharis > Melanocharis versteri. The sequence continues at coordinate 1,330,166 of VZTG01005027.1, read as the reverse complement.
TTAGGCTGCTCTCGGCCTACACAAGAATGTAGCAGGAACAGCTGCGTAATTGTTCCCTCGGAAAAGCAACTCGGGGGGAATGGCTGAATACAATCTTTGACTTAAATAGCTGGATATGAACGGGTTGATACACCAATAATTTTTTCAAGAGGCTTTATTCAGTAAGAGTATCCTACTTCAGTGCTGGAAATTGTTATGCAATTTTTCAGGATGAAAACATTGGGTGTTTTTAAATTTCTGGTTTCTGTTCAATTCCAGCATGGCTGCACCCTTTCAATGTTGTGGAATGGAAAATTAAACATGTGATGCAAACAAAGTTTTATTTTGCTGTTTGAATGTAGCACAGAAGACATTAAAAAAGAATCTTAAATGCTAGAATGCAGATTACATGTAAGCAAGTGTACAGTCATTTTGGATTGAATTCATACCAAAAAAAGGCATCTGACAGCCTTTTGAGATTTGAAAGTGAACAGAATTCTAAAATTTACACTAATAATTTCCCATTGTAACACAGGGAGATAAAGAAGAAAGAAAGATCAGTCACTTCAGGACAAATGCACTCCTATTGCTTCCTCATTAGCAATTATTGACATACAGATGCTACCCATTAGTGCCAGCTACATAGATTTCTTGTCACTCCTACACGTAGATAAAAGAAAAGCACATCAATTATTTAAGTGCTTCCCCTTGTGTGTATTATTTTCCTCTTGTAAGGAGTCGTAGTTCAGTCTCTGAACCACTGAACAGCTTTTCACGCACCCAGCATTTTGATTAGGAATATATGAGTCATGATGGTTCTGGTTCTTAACACAAACCTTTTGACTTCTGAAAAATCTCTGAAGTCATGCAGAGGTTCTTAAAGTGCCTCTTTTCTTATTTTCCCCTTTCAGCCACAGACTGCCTTTGAATAGCATGGGTAACTTCTTGTGGATAACACCACTGTTGAAATAACACAGGGTATTGAGCCATAACAGATGAAGATTATAATGCTGAAGAAGAACACCAGGAGTCTCATATATGCATACTTCCTCTGTTATTTACTGCAACAGGGCTAAGAAGGGAAGAAACAGAATTGATGTAGCTTGTTCTGCAGCAGGTGGCATGCAAATCTAACTGAATTTCCTTAAAATTCCTCACAAACTTTTATTGGCCTTGTTTCAGTCGAGGAGGAAGCAAGACTTTTCATCTGAAGTATGTTCCTGACTCTTTAGCTAAATACTTCCTTTCAAAGCTAAAATTACATCTTTCAAACATGTCTTTAAGACAGACTGGAGCCAGTTGATAAAACTGGTGTTTTCAGAATTAGGATATCCCAGAAAATATGGGAATTTAGATTTCCTGAAATTCAACACATTCTGCACTGTCATGGGGAGTCCATTTATCTCAGCCAGAGAGGCTATTTTTGAGCAAGACCTCCAGCTCCCATGATGGGCTGTCTCTAAACAGCTACTGGGAATAAAATATGGCCCACGTACATTTCTGTAACAAAAAATCATGACCCAGCACATGCATGAGCACTACTCCTGTCAAATAAAATTGTCCCACTTTCACGTACTCATATTAGCATAGGACTATGCTTGAAATTAACATTTCATTAGATTTGGTAAAAAAAGTCTATCTTTTTGCAGATAACTCCATGTTTCCCTTAGGGCTGGAGCTCCACTTCTGCATTACAGGATGAGACCCTCAGTAAAAGGCAATGGTCTGAAATCACCTTGCGGAGTGGCTGTGCAGACTGCAGTTAGTGCTCTGGGTTAAGCAGAGAAGTGGGAGGGTTTTTCCAGCATATCAAGCCAGTTACCTGCTGTAGCTTAGGAATGAAATGGCATGACTTGAGCATCTCAAGAGAGAGGTCTGCAGGATAAACCATAGCTCCTGACTGCACTAAACCCAGCAGCATTGGCTTGCATGCTCAGAGCTCCCCAGGAGCATCCCCCTGCCAGGGGAAGGTGAGCCCAGGGTGCTGGGGTGATGAGAACCTGGCAAGCATCTGTATTATTTATCAGGTTTTGTGACTGATAAATGCTTCACAGAAACTTTAGTCTTGGTGTATGGACCTCTTGGCAAACTCATTTTCTTTTGCATTTGGGAAGTCAGCTTAGGAGATGAATGCTGGCTATTAGAAGCAGTCGCACATTCTCCAATAGAGTGTTCTTTCATTGCAAAATACAGATGTTACTAAATCAAAATGCAACATTTTGTTGACAATGTCAATATATTAATACATTGCTAAAGATCACATTTTTGAAAATTGAAATTGAGTGGGAGAAAGACAGAAAGCCTTTGGATGCTTACATAAAATAACATCAAATATAATATTGGGGAGTATTGTCCCAGTTTGATGAAAATGGAACTGAAATACCAGAATTATCTTGGCTGGGAGTTTGCCTTCTGACCAGCTCAGTTGCTCCTCCAGAAATTCCACGTGTCCTCAGTCTGTCCAGGCATTGCCTTGAGCAGCAGAGGCTGTGCATTCAGGGGGCAAACACTGATGATGATGATGAAGCAATCATTATGGTTTAAAGCTTTAGAGAGGGTTTGGAACACAGACATCAGGCGACCATGCAAGGAAAAATGAGTGACTCTGGTGCCCCAGGAATCCATGTTTTGCAAGAAAAACCCCAGAAGCAGATTTATGGTGACAAGTAAGCCCTATGGAGACATCAGGTTGGGAGCCTGCCAGAGGTATGCCTGGAAAACCCTCTCTGTTCATACAGCATTTTAAGACAGCCTCATGAGCCAAAATATTCAGCCTACAGTCCATGAAGAGTTAAATTCACCTGGGTGCAGCTTTCATCTGCTTCAGAGGCTGGTGAGGGCTGAGCCTGGGTTAAAGGGCTCCCTGCTGAGGAGGGGTTTCCACTTTCAGACAGGGTTTACAAAGCCTTGGGGCTGTATGGCTCAACTGTGGTCTCTTCTCGTGCACCTCCTTAGATGTTTTGTAGAGGGAGAAAGGGCTTTTCCATTTGGGAGAAATCTGAGGCCTCCCCAGACCACAAAGCAGTTGTTTCAGTGCTGAGAAAGGGAGAGAGCCAGGAGAGAGGCAGAGAGCAAGGAGCAACTCCACATTTGCACTTGGGTAAAATGCCACGGATGGCAAAGCTGGTTCTTTGTCATCACAAGCGAAGATGAAAGAGGGTGGTCTCTGTTGCAGCCCAATATTAGGGGGTTCTCAATAGGGGCTCTGCCTAGCTGAGGCAAACTTAGTGTACCTGTACATAGCTGTGTAGTACAACACCCCTCTGCTACTCATACAGTTATTTCTGACAACTAGCTTAAAAGTTTGCAACCTCTGGAATTAGGAAGTTGACATTCTCTGCTCTCAGCTCTGTTCTTCTCCTCCAACATGGGTATTCTATCCCTTGGTGGTGGTTTGATGGGAGCTGACTATGTTCTAGGAGTGTCCTGAGCATAGGCACCGGGTTAGTCTTCATCTCCAGCCTCTGCATCTAAAGTAGCAGATGAGGTTTCTTTCTGTGGACCACAGTTACTATTCAGCTGGCAGGCAGGGGCTGTGCCAGCTCTCTGCTTTTCTGAAGCGGAATGTGAGTATGTGTGCTACGTGCTACAGGGGTTTCAAGTGGGGGTATTTGACCTAGAAAAGATGTTAACACCCATTTTCAGAAAAAGATGTATGTATGCATGTTTGTTTGTTTGTTTGTTTTTCTTTCTTTGAGGAGAGGTGCTGAAGGAGGAGAGCTCTTTCGGGCAGTCAGTAGAGGCAGCAGAAGTTTGCACGAACGTTTGCTGCTGGGATGCTGGTTAAGGATCTAGTTAGGAAATACAGAAGATGCTACATCTTTCCCAAGTGCTCCCATCCCCCAGGGGGAGGATTTTCCTTATCTTCAGAAATATTTGGAAGCTGTAGTTTGTCCCAGGGTCTGTGAGCAAGAGCACTTGCACAGTACAGCACACTTCTGAACAGTCTTATTCCATGATGTTTACAGTAACTTAAGGCATGCAAAAACAACCAGTGTGGTTTTTCTCCTCTCTCCTTCATCCCTCATAACATGTGCAGTATTTCCAACATATTCTGTGTTAAGCCATCAGCATTGAGAAGCCATAATTGCATTTAACAATGTCTGGAGCCTTCTCTCGCTACAGACCTGTTATACAGGCAGTAATTTAGAGGGTGGGGGCCCTTTCCCTTCCTTTGCCATTCAGACTGCAAACTGAATGCTCAGTGTGCCCTCCCAAAAACCTGGTGAGTGCCCAGTCTCTCATATTGTTGCTTCTCTGTCCCTGTTATTTCTTTCCTTACAGACTGAGATCAACTCCCTCACCACACACTAGTGGCTTCCACAATTAAATTTGTAACGTTAGGGATTACTTTACCTCTCAGACCTCCTCTAAAACTCGCATAAAAAATGGTCGAGATCCCTCAAATGCTTTCTTCCTTGTGGGAAAGAAACTCTGAGGCAGAGGAATGGGCTCCTGACAAATGCCAAGTGCTGGGCATGGACATGTTAATAGTGCCCAGGATCAGCTCCCCGAAGGAGTCCTGGGTTTCACGGAGCAGCTGAAGTCACCGTTGAGTCAGCAGGGCACACAGGGACTGGTCATAGCTGCTCTTTGGTTCTGCACACGGTCTGTCAATCACACAAATTGCTTTTGGAGGAAAAGCAAGCCCTCGCTCGGATGACTCCAAACTGGGCTCGGTAAAATGGCTGCAGCCCTTGAGGAATCACAACAAATTCCAAGAAGACTTTGGGAAATACAGTGCTGTCTCCAGCACAAAAAACAGGGAGCATTTCAGAGAAGTGCCAATGGCTGATTTATCTCAGGCAGCTTTTCCACACTGCCCATGCAGGAACCCCAGCATCACATCCCTGCTCTCAGTACTCTTTGTATGGCTCAAGTTTCTACCACTTCAGTGCTCCTTGGGAGAACACAGACTCATCCCCACCAGGTATTATGAAGGCATGAAATTAGGAGTTTGGAGAGATGTTTAACAGGTTTAGGCCCAAAATCCCCTCATAAATCCACAGACTTGCAAACTTGGTATTTCCTGTGGTTCTCACCTATCTTGCAGATAAATATACACGTGCACACTCACCCTTTGTGATGTGTTCTTTGTGGAGCTGCAGGATATGCTCTGGCTTTGCCAGTACCCCCCAGCCACACAGTGCACCCCGAGCACTTCCCAGTGACTAACATAGTTACTGTGAAAATGGTAAAATCCTTGCTGCTGAACCAGAAGGTGAAAACTCCTGTAGCCAGACAACTTGCCTGAAGAGGTCTGCTGAGGAAATAAAGAAATAAGAGCGCGCACACACACACACACAAAAAGACCTGTGTATAATATCTGAACACCTGAGTAATTTTTCACAGAGACTCTAAAATCTGAAGACATGACAGCAAGCTGAGTGTCTCAGGTTGTGCTTGATCGTGTGATTATGAAGGACCTGACTTCAGGTTAAACTTGTAATTTGCACATCTCCCACTCATGCTTTGGGAGCATGATCCAGACTTTTTGGGGTCAAGAGGAGCCTTTCCATTCAGTTCAACGAATCAAGATGACAGCTCTCAAAAATATCAGAAATATCTTTATCCCCCTGACGCATCAGTACAAATTGTGACTGGGTCAATTCAGTTCTACTCCTTAGACTAGCAGCCTGAACCCTGTGCTGCGTGGCTGGTGAGATTTGCTGGGTGAGGCCCCACTAGCAAGCACTCATCGTGCATGGAAAGCACCAGGCATTAGTCATACTTTGTCCCAATTGCTCAGAGAAATGTATTTATATTTGCACTAATTAAAACTTGGTGAATGTTTCGTATTTCCCCTACTGAAACATCACTAGATATGACACAGCAATGAGTCACATGAAGAGCCATGGGTGCAGTATTATTCAGAGTTTATGTGTGAGAGACTGAGGCACATCAAGATGAAGCCAAAAACAGTTCCCAGTGCTGTGGGTGTGTAATCGGAGATGCCAAGGAGCTCTTCTTTCAGAGCACCCAGCACACCACTGTGTTTCACATATTCAAACTTCTTTGGCAGCTGTGAGCACTGGGCATGTCCATAAATCAGTCTGGTCTGGCATGAGGAGATGAGGAGCATGCTGTTAGTGACCATTTGGGAAAGTCTGGGTTCCCACAGTTGCTCCATGGAGCAACACTTCTCCCTTCAAGAGCTGCTCTGCAGCCGATACACAGATGCAATCCAGTTCCCAGCAGAACTTTTCAAGCCAACTTAACCTGAAACTGTCCTTGATCTTCCTGGAATGGCATACTTTACCATGTTCAATATCTTCAACCAGTGAAGCTGGGACATTATGATAAACAGCATATTGGAAACACATATGTCATAAAATACAAAATACTCTGACACCTCATAGCTAGATCTCTAGCAATAAGTATACTTGTTATAATAATAACTTGATATTTCACCAATTTCTTGGAGATGCTCTACAATGTCAATAGCTTCACGCACAAACACCTCTGATACAGGCAGCTTGTCTCTGGGACACTAAATTTGTCATTTTCTACAGCTCTTTATCCTAAATCAGAGTCTCCCAGGTTCATCTTGTTGCTGTGATAGTCAGCTGGCCTTCTGATACCCATATGACTTAGGCATGATATTGCGATCTCTTTGTACTGGAGGCATATGGACCACATGTGGAAAGGATTTTGAAAAGGAAACTATTATTTCCTGCATCTATCATAAATTCCAAATGGCATATTCAGGCATAACTGTTCAAAACCAGACAGTGCATTGATGAAATGGAAACATTTCTCTGGGAAATCTCAACTAAATTGTTTGGTTATTCCTAGTGCTGCCAACTCTTTGATGTTTATCATGAGCCTTATAAGACTTGTTTTAACTTTTTTTTCCTAAAGCCAGGTTTCTTGGGTCATGAGTTTTTGGTGGCTGTCAAAATGTCTATGCACTGTCCATTTTCACCCAGTCAGCAACACATGGGGCTTGTTACGCCACTGGAGATTGGGGGTTTTTTTACAAAGATGTTTTGGTCAGGTATTTAAACATCCAAGGCTTAGGGAGAAACATCATGTGGGAAACTTTAAGAGAATATGCAGTGTCTGGAACAGATATGGCAGACTGAGGCATACAGTGCTCACATATGTAGGATGGAGAATAATATTTCTCTAACAAAAGCTGTCTTTTTAAACACCAACCACATTTCTGCATGTTTTCATTTTGAGTCATTTAATGAAAAGATTGAAAAACTCCAGGGAAAGCATTCAATCTGCTCACAGTTTTTCATAAGAGGAATGTTTGTTTTCTCAGCAAACTCCTCTCCTGCAATTATTTGGTTTCTCCAGATCTTTGGGGAGCATCCTGGCACACAAAGGAGCTGGAGAGCCTTTTTGCTGTCCTTTACTATTCCCTGCATACTCTGATGTCCTATAAAGTGGGAGGAGTAAGAAGACAGCTCTTCACTCTACTCCCACTACGCTGGAGGGAGAAAACCACTGGAAAGCGACCAGATGACACATTTTTGTTGAGGCATGGTGAGTCTCACTCCCTGCTGTAGGAGTTTCCCTGCTCAGGCCAATCAAAACATAACCAACACCAGCAAGGATCCAGCACCATTTTGGGCTTTGGGGATGCAGAGAGATCATCAGACCCTGAGCAAGAGCGTCTCGCCGCTTCATTCTGCCAGTGGGATTTCAGCAGGACAAAGCCAGTTCCTGAAGCAGCACATGTGCTTTGGTGCCATGTCCCTCATTCCCGAGGTCAGGTGTCCCTGCAGAGAAAAGGAGGCAGAGGAGCACCCTGAGATGAGAAAAGTCATTACTCTCTGGTTATGAGACAAAGGCAGCCAGGAGTTGAACATCTCCGTTTTGTCCAAGGGGATGACACTGAATTAGAAAATACTTGTTTGTACTAAACTGATTTTATTTTCTCTCTCAGAAATGTGCCTCAGAGTTGAGCACGTGCATTTGGTTCCTTTTCCTAAGGAAGTTCAGCAGCTGGGTTATCCTAGACAGTGGTGCCAAATCTTTAAAGATTTCCTCGTTCCGAGATGATTGCTCAATTGACAATCTGCCTTGTTAATTAAGCTGCCTTGAGGGACAGTGGAGAGAGCTGGAGGCAACTGGATGTTTTAATGAGCCATGCAAAGAGTGAGACAAGTCTGTAGCAGAAGTCCATCCCAGCACGGCCCCAAGCCCACCCAAACAGCTGGTCTTTGTCACCTGGAGTGAGTGCATTCTCAGAACAATCCTAAATGGAGCTGTTTGTAATGAAGAGCCAGCACAAGGAGCTCAAATTTATTTTCCACTACTTGGCACAGCGCCTTGCCACAGGCCAACCTGCTCACAAGTCAGTCCTGGAAGATGCCGAGGAGTGAACACAGCTGGGCAGGCACCCTCCAGTACAGCTTCTGCAGGCTTGGTCTTGTTCTCCTGTGCAAAATCACTTGTTACCTGCAATGAATCCCAGACCTGTCCTCTCAGCAGTTCACAGCATCTGATGAGCCCACGTACTCGGATTTCTGTGTTGATCCAATATCAAATATCTATAAAAGGTGCGAAAAATCAGCAGGAATGCTAATTACTCACAGAGCTCAGGCTATGGTCAGAGATAGCCCTGGGCTTCTGCTCAGAGATGGAGGTTAACTTTAGTTCAGTAGAGGTTATTAGATCCCTGTTTCTCCTTCCATTATTTCCCAAAAGCCACTTAGCAGAACTGAGTTATCTTTGTTGTCTAAATTCTCTGGCTACTGATGATGTTTGGCTGCCTTGTCTGTACTTTCAAGGCCTTATGCTAAATTTAGACAAGGAGGAGATGCTTCTCCTCTGGACCTTCATTTTGTGGGTTACTCATTGAATGCTGTGGGCACAATGCGAGCTAAAAATCCCATTTGCTGCACAGCCAAGTGGGTTTGGGCTGGAAAAACTGATTTCTTCTTGCTACCTACTAGACCTCCACATGCCCTTCACGTGAAGGGCACATGCCTTGTGCCCTGAGGTGGATGCTACTGTGGGTTTCTAAAGACTCAGGATCACCTCTTTCTTTTTAACATGCTACCTAACGCAAGCACTTCTTAAAAATTCTCTGTTCAACTGTGTATAGGGATCTCAAGAGATCCTAAATAAGTGATGTCTCTGCCGCAGTGCAGTGCTCTCTGGAGATGCTTCCTCTGAGACCTCTCTGCCCTTTCTTAGGTTCTTCCAGTCCTGCCCATCTGCTACTGCCTTCCTTGTTCTGCCCACCAGCAGGTCCTGGGAAAATAATGTGATTTTATCCAGAGAGCAAAGAGGGAGCATCAAAAAACCGGTTGTAAGAATTTATGAGAGTAAAGTTTTTGTATCTGAATACACGTGAAGTAGAAATGCAAAGTAACTTTCTGTTTGCAGTGAAGATTGTGAGAAAATTCTTTGTACTTATTAAAGGAAAGTATCTTCTTACTATTTTCACATCTTTAATAAAGGTGTGTTTCTCCAATTCTTCTGTGATAAGCACGGAATTCTATCAAGTATTCGATGATGACACAAACTACAATAGTGAAATATGATCCACTTGCTCGTGTCACTGAAACCTCAGAAGGGAATTACAGCCTTCAGCAGGGTTCATTTGAGGTATACTACTTAAGGTAATAGGGCTGGACAATCTCATTAAGATTTATTTCCACCCCATTTAAACATGGGTTCAAAAGTACAGCTGGAGCTTTATCTTTGGCTTACGGAAGAGATTGGAAAAAGAAGTAAACAGAAAACACACTCAGTCGCTCAATCGGCTGGGCCACGAGACTGCAGTATAGAGCAGACACAGGCTTGTGCCCAGGCTTGGAGGCTGAGAAAATCAGAACAAACTTTCATCCTTGTTATATGCATAGGCTTTTTTCTTCTTTTTTCACCCCTTGTGGAATTTAGGAGATATTGCATCATTCCATGAGGGAGAGGGAGGCACAAAACAATTGCCTCTGCTCTTCTTTAATGGTAGTTCACCATGTTCACTGGATTTCTTCCAGACCTGAATTTGTCCGTACTCATTTGGGAAATGTATGGGTTAGGAAAAATACATTTTCAAACATTTCAGCTTGTGTTGCAGATTCCCTAAGTAGTCTGAGATGTTTACAAAGCTCCCTGCACATCAGGCTTGTCCTCCCACAGACCATGATACGTGATGACAGTAATCCTTCTATCACACTCCAAGTGCTTGCTCTTGCTCCTGTTGAAGCCATCCAGACTGTGAGTTATTTGGAAGCATTTATTTCCTCTTCTTCTTCATGTAGAAGAAGCAGAGGATATTTCCACCTGGGAAAGGAGAATTGGCTGGATAGCAAATGCAGAAGCTTGTAATATTTGCTGCAGTGTCTTTCTGGTAAGGGTGAATAGATGCACCCAGATGCATCAAATGCTTGAGGCCAGCTGCTCCTACCCAAACAGACTCATGGTGATCATGCCCTGGAGCCCAGGGGCTTTGGGGATCAGACACCCTGTAATCCACTGGCAAAGCTCAAGCTGCCAGCACAGTCCAGCCCTTCCTACTGCAGGCAGCATCTTCAGGCTCATCCTGGTGAGAGGGTGGGCTGCAGGACTGCAGGGCCAGCACCAAGGGGAGCCTTCAGCAGGCCGATGATGCAAACAGCAGGGGACATGACCTCAAGCATGTCCTTGGTGTTGCTTCCACGTGCAACCTAGCCAAGCCCTTTGGTCTGGGAGTGGATTTTCTTGTTCAGACATTGCACTCTCACTGTTCTCAGATTTGGACCATCCTTTGTGGTTTACCAAAATCCAGAGTAAATGAGTACATCCAGAGGCCTCTGGAGAATACTAAGGCAGGGAAAGGCATTTGGCCCTCTCCAACACTTTCTGTGAGAGAGTCAGCTGAGAAGTAGATCCAGCATTGCTATTCCTTAAGTTTGATTTCCTTGGCACTTGTTAGAGGCACAGAAATGTACAATCAACACTGCCATGTAGACAGGACTAAAATCTGAATGTTTGGAAGAAAAATAAGGAATTGAATAGAAAGAGAAATGGAGTCGGCAGTTCTAAGGACCCATCACCATAGTATCAAGACACTGTTTACAAAACTTCTTTGTTAAGTAGTTTCCACAGGCTCTTTCTTTCAATTTCAATTAAACTGAACATAGTCACTGCTCTGGATTTAAACTGTGCCCTGAAAGGCCTGTAATCTAAACATGGAAACATTTAAGTCATGTGCTAAAAGAAGAAAATGAAGCTGCATCCAGTGCTGTGTGAGGACCCCTGGGCTGATCCTGGGGGACCTACAATGGCCCCATTAACAGCCAGGGAAAAACCCCTCGCAAGCCCCAGAGCTGCTATGCTGGGGTGGAAATCATTCTGCAGGCCCCAGAGCTGCTGTCTCAGGGTGACAACCCTCATGCAAGCCCCAGAGTTGCTGTATTGGAAGTCCAAGGCTGGGCCAAAGGTAGCAAGAGCTGCCCAGGCAGCCTGGTGAGCTAGGGCGTAATGTGGTCCCTCAATCTCTGCAGCTGCATCTCCAGCACTGCCTGGCACATCCCTGCCCTGTCCTCTCCTGTGTGATCTAGGTGTGTTCCGGCCCGACAGCAGCAGAATAAAGCCCTGTCTGTTTTCAGTGGCTGAGTTGTGTGAAATACAGTTCAGACTCTGGCATGAAGAGGGGAAAATTATTTGGGTAGTCAAACTTCATTTTGTTTAATTTGGAATTATTGAGAACATTTATATTTTTAAACACAATGTTTAACCTGACAGCATCCCATTAAAATGCTTTATATAAGCTCATTAGGAGCTTCTGTGCAGTATCGTATTTATTGCAATTAGCAAATATCACTGACTCAGACAAACTGCAAGATATTTTGTTATATATGCTCCTATTTTGTTCTTCCATCTACTTGCCTGCCGTAACCTAAGCCTAGCCTAGATTAGATCCTTCCACATATCAGCCTTTCTGCCTGACAAGTCTTAAAGAAGGAGAAATAAAAAAAAAGGAAAATGAATAGAAAATTAACCATTAGGAGCCTCTGAGAAATCAAAAGAGCCTTTTAGATTAAGTCTCTCACTAGTGTCAAGGCTAGTAGCAGTGCCAGTGGCATTAGCAGCAGTAAGTTACTTAATTCTAGTATGATTCAAAATCATTTGTAGCTATGAGCTTATCCAGAGTAAATCCTCATCCTCCCAGGTCTTTTGTTTGCCATCTCTTGACAAGCTACATTGCATATAAATGAGCTCGTAAAACATGTGAAGGAGGAATATATTTTCATTTGTATTGAAGTTTCATGCGCACAAATGCTACTGTACAAATACTAGTGATGAATAGTATTAGAGGTTAATGAACTCAATCCTTATTTGGGCTTTGTTTTGGGGGTTTTGTGCCCTAACTCAGATATGAAATATGTGAAATGAAAGGAAGGTTTCCCTGAATAAGGACAGAGGACAATTTTAAGAGATACTTAGACCTTGCTCCAGTCAGTGGCAAAGGGTGGCCCAGCTGTCCTGTGTTCCAAACAGGATGGATCTCACAGGATGGCTGGAATTCAGCCTGAGGTCTTTCATGGCTTGTGAGCAAATCACGGGCTGCTAAGCCACTTTAAGCCCACAGACTGTTCAGGATCCCAGCGAGGAGCAAAGGTTTGGGCACCTGAGTCTCAAATCCTATCACATGTGCCAGAACTCTGATATAAGGGCTACTTCAGACCTTTCAGCTCAACTTGACACTTCTGCATGTACACACAAATGCCTGAGTCTTGACATTGATGAGCAGATAAGGGCTGGCGCTTATCCTGCAGCCTCCTGAGAGGATTCAGTCCTCTGGTGCAGGGCACCCTGGCTGACTGGGCTGGGATGTTGTGCACAGACGGTGTGGAGAAGCACTGAGGAAGCAGTGAAAAAGCCACTGCTCGACCCTCCACAACTGACCTTAACCTTTCCCCTGGCAATGCCATGAGGCTGTACTGGGAAGGGCTGCTGGGCTCCTGTCAGGCTACAGCCCTACTTGGTCTGCAGCACAAGATGGTAATGCTCCCTCTGCCCTGTGTGCTGGCCTGCACTCTCCGTGAGTGACGATAGCTGGAAAAAAGCCCAACTTTTTTGAGGCTGTTAGAGGTTTTTTTAATTTTTCTGGAAAGGGAGAAAATAAAGGTGTCCATGAAGCTCACTTACTCACTTAACAGTTAGACAAAAATGCATCCAATATTATCTTATTGATTGGAATAAAACTTACTGCAAAGGTGCCAGATACATGGAGTAGCAATCAGTAAAATGATTTTTATTTACTGCAAGCATCAAAACTACCACATGAGGTTCAGAGATCAGTTTAGAGAGCTCATTTTGTGGGCTTGGGCAATGAAGGCCCTGGTTTAAAGGCCATTCTTTGGCTATTAATTATCTAGATTTAAGGACCCAAGGACCCAATTCACAGATATTTTCTAATTCTGTTCTTTTCTATTGGAGTTGCTTGGGCCACTGCTTCTCTTCCCAGCTGTTGCTGCCCTTTCCTCCTAATGCCCTCCAGTGGGACAGCCTGCTACTTCACCACTTGGGAATCAATCCCAGAGAGTCTCTTGCAGGAGATGTACTCCAAGTGCTCATCACTCAATAAGCACAACCCCCAAAGGCCATTGAACTGTACTATGTGTCATTGTTACAAGTAGAAATTATCGGTTGCAGGATGTCTGGAGGTGGTTTGCATTCCCGTCTGGAAATATTCATGCTGTGTCTCTCTCATTCCTCATGTTTTCACTGATTTCAGGGAGCTCAGCTTGAACCTACTGTTTGGGCTGAACTCATGCTCCTAAAATCTCAAGATCTCATCTATTCTTTTTCTTGGAAGCTTCTTGATCCAAAAATGCATCAACTGACAAGTGTATCTTTGTCCTGTTGTGCCTTGTACAAATGTAGTCTTCATGGCATGTACAGGTTGAACGGAAAAATATCACTGATACCTACTTCCATCGCCTTTCCAGAAACTGATTTAGGACACATTCTCAAGATTAATGCCTAGGCTGATAGTGAGGAGCATTAAGAGTGGGACCAAGATAAGGTCAGATTGCCTAAAAGGAGAAACACTAGCTGCAAAATCCACTACTAGGCAGAAGAGAGCATAATATCTCATGGATTAATTTATCAGCATTTCAAAGCTGCTCTGTTGGAGATGAAGCTACAGCACTACAAACTAGAGTCTGTATTCCAGTTGTTTACTGTGATCTTGCACTAGTTGATTTACAGAAAATTTAAAAAGAAAGATAAATATTGCCTATAAGACCTGTTGCCAAAGAAAATGTAAGAGGTATTATTTTCAGCTGCTTACTCATTAAGAGGGAACTGCAGCACTTGAGGCTTGCTTGGCTTTTTGGCTGCTGGGAGCCAACAGTTTTCCTCTTTGAGTGTGGAACTGTGCACGCCCGGCTCTTGAAGGAAAACACAAGTTTTATAAATCACAAGTTTTCTGAAGTTACCTTGTTAAAATAATATGTATAGTCTCAGCATGTGCAATCATAAACATGCTGTTGGAAGGGAAAATGTTTGGGGAAATTTTTACAAATTGGAAGATGAATGTGCTGGTATCTCTAGTTGTGCTCCGGTAAGGACATGTAGTATTGTGTGCAGACTGCCTGAAGGCATCACTGCCTTCGCCAGTGGTAATAGTGTTTCCTAACAAACACAGATTGAGCCTACAGGGAAAAATAAAAGAGGTGTCTGCCAAACAATATCAGTGAATGTATCAAGGAAATACTATTTAGTTACAAAAAAACCCCCCAAATATAAAAATCTGGTTACGTGGCTTGTCTAAACTGAAGGGACTAAATTGTTGGTAAATAAGATTCTTTCCATCCCAAACAATTCTATGGTTCTATGAACTAAGTATAACTGCCCAAAGGATTTATTTATTATTCCCCAGTTATCCTACTGCAACTTAAGTACCTCACAAAATGGTCCTTAGCAGCAAAAATTAAAACCAGCTGTATTTTATTAGTTACCAGTGAATCTGCACATCAGAAGATAAACAATGTCAAGAAAGAGAGAGAGAGAGAGAGAGAGAGAGAGAGAGAAAGAGAAAGAGAAAGAGAAAGAAAGAAAGAGAGAGAAAGAAGAAAGAAAGAGAAAGAAGAAAGAAAAAGAAGAAAGAAAGAAGGCAGAAAGAGAAGAAGAAAGAGAGGAAGAAATAAAGAAAGACAGACAATGGAAAGGACCATTAACCCAGCATCCCAGATTCATTCCCTCTGAAGATGGTGTTCATGGGCACACCAATTAGTGAGTGGTGGTTTCAGTCCCAGGAAAGGCCTGACTCAGCCATGTGCAGCTGCAGGGATGCTCTGGAGGAAAAGCAGGTTTTGGCTCCTCTGTGTTTGGGGCTCACAAGAGTAACATCAACACACACTCACAGCCCTGCCCTCTCAGCTAAACACCTCTGATTTACCTGCCCATCACATTGGAGCAGACACAAAGAAGACCACTGGGCAGCTAAAGAAGCATTGTGTTCCATCATTCTTCCTAATGTTGTTAGTAGTGGGTAGACTTTGCATATAAAAAATAAAGGATAGTTCCAGGAATATAGTGATATTTTTAACAGATAGTAAAAAATCCAACTGCTCCAAACAGCCCATTTCAGGTTTGAAATGCCTATCAATAAGCTCAGTTACACATTCATAAATCATCACTTGAACTACAAGGATGTCACCAAAGAGCCCAATTTAATTTCCTCCCAGTCCATGACAGCTTACAGGACTCTGATTTAAAACCTGGTCATCACCCTAAGTGTGTATGTTTGGGGCTGGGCAGTTAAGTCATGTGAAGCTTTCCTTCTCACATGACGGCTTCCTTAGCTGTACTTCTAGAAGTCATTCAGTGCAATTATTTATCACTTGCATAAATCAGAGCAATGCAAAGAGGTCTGCTACTGAAGTTTAGCAGCACATCCCTGTCTCTGTTATTATTCTAACATATCTAACCTAAGAAAGGGGCAATTCCTTGGCTTTGTTTGTTGGGGCTTATTTTATTATTATTTTTAATTTAGGGGGGTTGCGTTTTTTTGGTGGGGTTTTTTTGGGTTTTTTTTACAAAGTTGTATGCTCCCAGGGAAATAGTAGACAGTGATTTATTTGTGAAATTCCTGCAGCAGGAGGAAGTCATGCTTGGGTCTTGCTGCCATGGAGGGAGATAAATAAACTAACATATTTAGCTAAAGAATATATAACCCATAGGAAAACAGACTGAGCAAGACTGGAGAGACATATACAAGCTGGCACAGGAGATACTGAGACAGAGAACAGAATGTTTAGATAGAGGCACTTATGGGTACTCCCCACCAACGAATGAATCATCCAGGGCATAAGTGGCTATTTTTAGCAGCAGTGTCTATGTTACTTTTGCCTTTTACATTGGGAAAACTGTGAAGCACTAGATAGGAGGTGCTAAAAATCCATAATTTTAGCAAGCAATGCTGGGCTTCCTTGTACAGGTGGGCAGGACTCAGAGTGCCTTTGGCCTGGCTGTGCAGTAGACCTACAGAGATGATAGATGATAGATAGATAGATAGATAGATAGATAGATAGATAGATAGATAGACAGATAGATGTGAGGGGAGCTGTCTCCAGGGAGTAGTAGTACACTCTCCCAGCATACATCATCCCCTGGTGGGTTGAATGGGAGTCCTCAAGCACCCTTTGTGCTGACAGCCTCCACTTCCATGCTTCCCCTCAGCTCCTCTGCAGGGATCAGGGAGATTGCGTCTTCTGATATCCTAATCACTGCTCTGGGCAAAATCCTTTGACTTCAGTTGTAAGGATCATTATTTAATCCAACAATTTAGCCCAATAATGGAAGCCAGCTGGTAACACAGTATTTGGTTTTGTCATTATATTCACAATTTGGAAGTAACGGGCTGCAAAGCCCCTTTGATTTGTGGCAGGGCATTCCATTAACACATCTATAAAAACAGCCAAGATGTTTCCATCGACAGCACTTAACAATTTTCTCTATTACTTTCATGACTATTCACTTTGAATGGAAAGTGCTTTTCCACACCATTGAAGCACAGCTAGTACATAACCTTGGAGCACCCCGAAGTGCTGAGATGCTACAAGAAGTAAGGCTTAGCAGAGCACATCCCCTCTTTGGCACACTGCCCGGCGCCAGGCCCCGCACAGCTCCCTGCCTGCAGCACGGCTGTGTCACCCACAAACCGGGACGGAACGTGCCCCGTGGCATCCAGGGGGGAACAGAGCTATTTCATCTGCCTCCCCTTTTGCATGATTACCAAGTCGATTTTGGATTCAATTCCTCGTATGAGATTGGTGGTAAAATCTATGCGGGTCTAAGCTTGCTTCCGAAGCTTTTATGGGATAGCAAAAACAGTGTGTACTTGTCTGGAAGTGGGGGATATAGCGGCTGTAAGTTGAGAGGCTGATGTTCAAATCCAGCAGATCAGCATAAAGCCCTCAGGATATTATTCTTGCTGCAATTACAATAACAGCTAAAGAAAGGGTAGGAGACTCTCACATAGTGAACAGAAATGTTTCTCTTCAGTTGCTTGTATGAATCCTGCAGATAAGAATAAGTAGCTGTTGCTGTAAAACTGTTGTTGAAAAATTGATCCGTATTTGTGTCTCTAGCTGCATCCAGCTTTTCCTTATGAGATGCAGTGGTGGGTCATCAATGTGGTCATTTTAAGCCTGGTACAAAATAAATCCTGACTCAAGAGTCTCCTTGAGTGACCTTTGCTTATATGCCCAAGAGATTCTCATGCAAAGAGCCCCAGTGATGTTAATGCTAATAGGTAGATGGTAGAGACAATTTCACTGTGACTGTTAGAGACTGGAGATGAGGAACAAAAGCTCCTTTCTGGGAGCTGCTCATCCATCTCAAATGCTGTGACTCACTTCACCTCGTGTGGGACTGACTGCTTAGAAAAACCAACACTGCCATCTTTTTACCACGTGTACAGGATCACAGCCTTAGCATACACAAAGCGTTACTCATTGCAGCTGATCCCATTAACACTGAAGACACAGGCTTGCACTTACTCTGGATGAGCTGTAGAAAAGGCTTCTGTATGAGAGGATTATGGCTACTGCTCAGATGCCCAACGTTTCCTAGTTAAAATATTTCAGTGAAGCAACAGCACAATTAACAGTTTGCAACGTATCAGCATCTGCTTTATTTCTTCTGTTAAAGTCTTCGTAAAGTCTTTGGGGTTTTGTAAAGCTGTGATGAAATAAAAACTGATTGTTGCTGTTCTTGATTTTTACAAAACTACTTACTTAAGAAATAGACGAAAAAATCTCGGGTTCAGTTGTACAATACAATCAGACTACCAATGCAAAATGGCAACGCGGTGCCACATCAGCGGAAGCAGTAAGATGAGCAGATTTCTGGTCGCCCAACATGTGCCTCTCTGAGCATGCTTGTATGCAAACACAAACTCAGTCTGACATAAATTAGAGGAGCTATGTTATCTTGCATCAAAATACTTTCCCACTTCTGTGTGTTTCCAAATATATCTAATTTATGTATTCGGAGAGTATAGTGTGTATTGCTCGGAGTTGAAGCAGATGTAGCAACTGTTCTCCTATTTAAATCAGAGATGCCGTTCCATATTTCAGTGGATAGAAAAAGTACTTCTCCAGGTGGTGCCAGGTTTGAGAAAAAAAATGGGGATTGACAAATTCACAGAAGGCATCCAACACAAGCCCTCCAAACCACAGTCTTTTACTGCAGGACATGTACTCTCCCTTTCCAGTGACCTTGCTATCCTAAGCATGTTCTTATGACATCACCTTAATGCTGTGGCTTAAAAACAGCTTAATTAATTTAGTGTCTATGCATTGCTGTCTGCTGCCATTGTAACATCCACATAAATAAAAAGAAGAGAAGGCACTCAGCTGCCTCTGATGCAGAGCCCTTTGAGTCCCGGACATAACCCACCAGCTGCTCCAGGGCCATCGCTGAGGAACATGAAGTCCATCCCCGAGGAGCCGGCCCAGGCAGACCACAGTGGAGCACCCGAGTTCTGTGCAGGTCATTTGTTTCTTCCATTGCTTAATTCCACATTGCTGTTGAAATGATGATCGCCTTATATTTTATAACAGCTGGGATTTTAACTTAATTTACAAAGTAATTAATTTTCTTTAATTGTGATGGGGGTTTGCTGTTAAGTAGCAAGTAGACAGGGACAGTACAATGATGGTTTCTGTAGTCTGGATGCGCCGCTGTAAGGTAGTATTGTTTCTGTATAGTCTGATTTTAAATACTGTACTACAGCAAGAATTGTTCTGATCATATGTTCTATATAAGTATTACCTGTTCGTGGTGGCTAGTTTAGTCTGAGTTTAGAACAGAAAATAGCTTTCCTTTCCCTCCAGTACAGACTGGAAAGCAGACAGGTGGCAGTAAAAAAAAAAGACTATAAATCTAAAGCAATCTATAATGCCATTAATGGTTTAAGTTACTTTATTAAGAAAGGATTTGTTGCTTACTAACTTGACATTATATATAACTACTTTCAGTCGGTAAGGAAAAAAAATAACAAGATAAGCTATCAATACAATTAATTTAAAATATATTTCATTTTCCTAAGTAGTAGACGTACAGATCTTTTTAGTTTACCCATTAGCAAAAGTAATCCGCATCCTGAGATCTAGCCAAGAAAATCCAAGGTTGGAGTTCTTGCAGAGACTAATCTATGTAGATTACATTTGGCAGCATACCCTCAAACCAGATTTAAAACAGAAGAACGTGTTGCATTTCTACCCCACCCCAGAAATAAATACCAGCTCTCCCGTACCAGGGCACAGCGACCTGTCAGGAAATGGCAGTGGCGTGGTGGTCTGCAGGTGTAACCCTGGGAGGTGCTGTCAGTGGCTGCTGTGTTCTGCTGCTGCCCCCAGCAGTCCTTCCCTTACAGCCCCGGGTCCCACAAAGCTGCCCGAGCCTGGCAATGGGTACCACAGCAGCAAGGGGTGTTACCTGTGTTACAGATCAAACCTGGGCCCTGCACAGCGAGAACAGTTCCAAACCTGTCCTTCTGGCAGCCCCACTGCTGCATTTCATAGCATGTGACTCAGGAACCGTGAGCAGCTCAGACAGCCCAGGAAGAAAGATGCTTTTGGAGATGGCTTCTTTGCCCAGAGAGAGCTTCACAAAAATGTTCTGCTTGATCTAGTGGAATAGGCACACTGAGGATGGAGGAGACCCGTTAAAGAGCCAAGACATTTATCCTGGCACATGCCAAACGTAGTGCTCTGTCAGACATCCAGGAGCTATTGAAAGACAGAAGTACACTGAGATCTCTGAAGCTATCTGAAGCTATCCAGCTGGTAGGTTGAATATCAGGGTTTGTGGAAGAGAAGACTTTTTTCCTTTTTAACAAAAGTAGTTTATAATAGATGATGTGACTAATCTATCCTCGTGGGTTCTTCTGTGCTCAAAATAAAGAGATAAGATAACTAGATGTGGATAAATTATGCTACTTTTATCATACTGCTGGAGTTTACAGTGCCCAGCACGCATGGGATGGGAATCCCCAGCATGCAGGAGACACATGGGAGGTGGGGACAGTGGCTTTTGGAGGTGCCACAAAGCTCTGCAGGGAATGGTCATGCTGGGTTGCCTCCTGCACATCTTCTGGTGTCGACACTGAGCCATGCGTGCACCCAGGCACTTATCTGGCTTTTGTTGCATACTGATGTTCTCCTCCCGGCCATGTCATCCTCAAGATGTTTTTCCATCTCCTCTAATCAGATTAACCAGCTGCTCATGCTTTAAGGACACTAACTCTGTGGGATGTACTTCAGACCATGGTCTGTCTCGTCTTCCTATTTACTCCCTTGACAGCTGTGTGCCTGAAGCAAGGGGATTGTATCTGCCTCGAATCGCTGGGGCACCAAAATTCTGTTTTCTGTTTTCTGAGCACTGTGTTCTCTCCAAAACAGGGCTCAAGGTGGTACCTTCCCTAGGGACCTGGCAGGGACAGACCTGTACTGTCTGCTTCAGACTGGCATTATCTTCCAAGATATTTTAAGGGATGATATTTTACATCCCTCAGGGTGACACTGGGCACTGTGGGATGCTAGCAAGTGATTGAGATGGTACCTCTGAAGGGAACAAGCTGCCATTGCAGCTGAAGCTCCTCGCTTCTTTTCAAAGATGTGGTGAGGAGCTAATTTGTTGTTAATTTGCTGTAAATAGGAAGTAAAATGGGTATGTGAAAATGACATGTCTCTGGTGATGTAAGCCAAATTTTCCATTTGTGTCTCCACAATCCATATACATAGCAGTAAATGTCTATGCAAGCCAAGGAATAAATGTTTCCATTGTTGTGCTTACAATCTGAAACAAAGACCCCAGTAATCCTCTGAATAGTACCAAATATATCCAAACTACTACATAAAATACTTTTCCATAAATGTATTCATTTCAAGGTGCTTGTATCTCTGTTCTTAAACCACACCCGGAGTTAATTTGCCAGTGAAATCAGCAGTGGCCGTGCCAAGCAGATGATCAGCAGAGAGCTAACACTGTTTACAGGACAAAGTCTGGGCTCCACTCTTCTTCACAGTGCTTAGAAGCAGTTGCCACCACTACTTTTTTCTGATATTGTCCAAGACCTTTAAGATTTACAACTGGACTTGTGAAGCAGTAGTTACTATGAATATGCATATATCTTCCCTCATAAATTATTTTTGGGACACATGCTTAAGTAGGGCAACAAAGATATATGAACTAGATGGGCTGTAATTGCTTATGTGCAGTTATTTTTTTATGAAGTAATTTGGGTTTGAATCACAGGTATTTCTACTGTGGTGCTCATTACAGCATTAAAGTATTGATTTTGTTCCCCTTACCATTAAATACTGCTTTTAATATGTTTATTTGCATAGAGCTAATATCTGTGATGCTGTGTTTGTTGCTATGTTGTTCCCACAACAAACAGAAGATGAGATAAGGTACCTGTGCCCAGCTCCTACTTGGCCATACCAGAGCTGAGAGCATGACCAGGTTTACATTTACTGCACTTTTTTGTGCTGCTTTTGCACAGTTTTACGTTTACTGTCTGACTTTACGCAGTCTTGTGCTTATAGCACTGCAGGTATATTTGTGCTGTAAGTAAATCTGCACTTTAGAAAGCTTGGATAAATGCTGATGTGATCATTACCCATTTGCCCTAATCACTAATGATAAATCTGGCCTAAAATAAAAGGAAAACTAGCATTAAGCTAGCTAGTCTACCAAAATACAACTGTCTACATACACAATTTTCTTTCTGCCTAGAAATTAAAATGTTAAATATAATGGCTAGTTATGAAAAGAATATTTTTATCATTTCTTCCTCTAATAATCACTGAACATAATTGTCAGAAACAAACAGCAAGACAGAAATATTTTCATTTTATAGTCTGAAAAGTCCTCTGGAAACATAGGCTCGTGTTGAAGCATTTCTCAGAATAGTTCTTTAGATCCATCTGTCAAAGGAAGATATTAAAACGGGCATTCTTTATCTATTTATATATTATGGGCCTAAGCTGACAGCTTCTTCTGAAGCACATTTCCTGTTGTTTTCACTGCCCTTCTGAAACATAGATGATACCATATAGGAACATTCCTTGGTACATTTATTTACTCTTTTTGGCTGATTAAATGCTCCACATCACACTTTCTAGGCTTATGTGCACCAGTATTTAGCAGTACCAACTCCTAAGTGTAATCCCATTACTGGCGCTGACTCAGAAACATTATCAAACATTGTCATCCCCCTCCATCTTCGGTACTCAAGACTCCCTGCCAAAATTCAGGTTTCTTTCATATTCTCATTAGGTGCTTGTACCCAGTCTCTTTTCAGTTCTCTGTTCATACATAGATGCAGCAGAGTGTCATTACATTCTTGAGAAGTGCTTGGGGCGAGCGGGGTGGGGAGGGAGCTGGAAATCCCTGTCCCTCAAAGCCCTGCTTCTGTACCACGGTGCAAGGGAGCATCATGACAGCACCCCTCTGGAGTGGAGCTGCACTGTCAGCCCCAGCACATCACCTCATTTGAACTCCTACAGTATATAAAATGAGGAAAGAGGGTTTATGTTATCCAAGAACATCCCCATGAAAGGAGTTCTAAGTAATTTCATCAATTATGAAATCTCTGCCATTAAGCACTTACTCAGGCAGAGCTATTGATGGGAAGATCCCTATTACAGCTTGAATATCCTTTCTTATAAAAAGAATGAAAAACCTGATACATATTATTACATTTTGAATGAAGCCTTCTATGCAGCACGGTTTTAATGATCTCACTGTTGCCAAGTTTTGCTTTCAACATCCCAGTGGAACATTTTTACCAGGCCTATTAGGTAATGCACACAACTTTCTAGCACAAATTCACTATCTCCTATTCAATGTCCTCATGCTAGACCTTGCCAATGTCACAGATGTTCTTTTTCCATAAATTCCATCAACCATGGTCTGGAAGCTGTGGTTTTTGTTGTTCTGTTCATCGCTGCTTTGTGTGCATTAGTTATAGCTGGTCATTACCCTTCAACAAAAACATTTCTGTTTCTCTTCTTTTTAAAATAAAATTTCTGAGGCGAATTGTAGAAAGATCCTACTCTGCTGTGGGCCAGTTTTGACCCTTTTGTAAGCATCAGAAACATCTTCAGAATTTAAGAAGAGAAAATGTGCATTCTCACAGCCAGTGAATGAGAAGAATTTTTTTCCCCAAATCTCAGAACAAGTCAATTATACAGATTTTGGATTGATTTCTTCTTACTGGCTTCTTTCTAATGGGATAGTTCACATTTTGTCAGCTCAAAAGTGGAAGCTTTAAAATTTATGAATCTTTCAAGTGCTACTTTCCCTAGGACATTAAGCACTTGGTATTTTCCAAAGATCTGGGGCTCCCAGGGCCATAATAAATATATTTGACTCCAAATCAGTTGTGTGGAAGTCGTGCCCTAAGAAAAGACATGAACCTAATCAGTGACTGAAGTCTGGGCTGACTCTCCAATCCTCAAATAAATGATTGCCCTGGAGCATCTCCGTTGGGATGGGAGCCTGAAGGCACATCGAGGCTGCTGTCACTATTTAAGGCTCCTGCTGCGAATCCGCTGCCAAGGAGCAACCAATTCATCTGTTATAGTGGATCCTTTGGTCATTCCTGTTTTATTGCCTTTCTTTCAGGATTGCTTAAGAAACAGTCCTTTACAAACCAGAAGATTAATGACATCATCTAATTGGTTTTGCTATCCTTAGAGATGATGGGCCAAATTAATCCCTATTAGAGCTCCATTAATCTTTATGGATTTACACCCAAGATTAATTCATCCTCATGATACTAATCACTTGCTGTGTGGTCCGTGGAAAATCACTTAATTTTGTATGTTGGTTTTCCACCCCAGATGGAAAATGGGGGCAATAATTCTGAGTTCAGTGAAGGGAAATGCTCTAAACACTCCTAGGATGGGTTAAAATGTAAGAGAGTTTCTGATAAAATGCACATTTTATTTCTGACTGTTAGTTTGCACTTGTATTCTCACTTGTATTCTCACTTTTTTAGTGAACCTTGGATAGAAACATTTCCCTGTGGGGTTATGGATGTGCCTCATATTTATACCAAGAAAAGTCTTAGTACTGTAGAGCTTGGTGAGAATTTATGCGCTGATCATGCCAGGGCAGGGTGTCAGACTTCAGGTTTTACAGAAGCCACATGCTCACACCCAGAGGCAGAATTTGGCCTTTCTCATGTCTGCTTCATTTAGGCCAATTTCTACAGCTGTTCCCCAGTGAGAATCTCACTGAAGATAGCAGGAATTTTGCTTCAGTAAGGATTACAGGATTAATCCCTCTATCTCCAGTCATGTTTATTTTGGCAGTCATTTAGCTTGGAGATCTCCAAAGCTCCCAGCTTAGGTTCTCTCCATTCTGCTTACAGATATGCATCTAACTGCACCTCTCATGGGTTAAAGTAGCAATTGCATTCACCAGGAGCCTTCTGTATTTGCAGAAAAATGTCCTGGTAATGCCACCAATTAGATAAAATTGCGACTTCTCACATATAATAGAAAAGAAACTACTGATAAGGGTTGCAGCAATTTATTTTAGCTGGGACCCATGCTAGAGGTGAGTACCAAGCAATCCATCAGTCAAATGACAGAAAGTACACTTGAGTTTTACAACCCATTCTCTTTGAATAACCCCAGGCACTATTACTCAACCAGAAAATATCAGTGTTGAAATCTGTTCTCTATTTATCCGTATTTAATGGGTTCAATTGCCTATATTAGCAAATCTAGGTATATTATAGCAAATAAATAGTATAATAAAGTAGTTAAAAGGCCAGTTGTTGCAGTGTTTTCTAGAGAGAAAGTATAAAGTAAGATCTAATAATCTTTGCAAAAAAAGAAGGTACAGTGTGTTTAGTAAGGAAATATTTACAGGGTTTGGGCATTTATTTGATACAGCAGCTTTGAGCAATATACAAATTGCTTTGTAAGTGCAAGTATTTTTCAGCCATGCATTTTATTTTACAGCCAGTATTAGTCATTTCTTGTTAATTCTAGATATATGAAACTGTTTTACTTCCTTACTGGAATTTGAATGGACATGCTAAATATACAGTGAAATCATTGTCAATTATTTATTTGAGTTGGCAAGGAAAAATATTTTTAAAGTTTAATGAAGCCAGCAGTGATACACAGTTTCATGTTGCTGAGCAACAATACTGGTGGCCAGCATTTTTAAAGTAAGGGAATACAGTATAATCATGTTGATGCCTCAGGACTCCATTGTACCTCCCACAGTAAAACTCAGGGGAGCAGGATCAAAGGGTGCTCAGGACTGCATCACCTCACTGCATTTCCCATGAAGAAGCGGCAGCTTGCAGGTCAGGAGGGGAAGCTCAGGGACAGTCCTCAAATTCCACAGGACCCAGAAGGAAAGAAGCTCTCACCTCCTTCAAGGCAGAAACGATTGAAGGAGTTGAGTTAAATTGAAAGGGAAGCTTAAGAGGGATGTAGGAAAAAATTGAATGCTATAGAGAGAGTAGTTAATCTGATGCTTCTTGGAGTTCAAGGATAAAGAGTCATTAAACTAAGTAAAAGGCAGAACATAAATTTGATTAAAAGAAAGGCTTTTGCACAATGCATAACTGACCTGTGGGACTAACTATGTCAGAGTGCTACTGAGGCCAAAAGCATAAAGAATTCAGGGAATGACTAGTGCTAATACAGGCCATGAAATCATCATTAGCTGCAAGAGGTAGAAGATTTCTTTAAACGTGGAAAGAAAATTATGTGTATAAATATATCCACTTGAGTTTGTCTCATATACATATATGTGTGTGTGTGTCTGTGTCTGTGTATATATACATATGCATATGTGTGTATATATATATTTATGCTTCCTGGGACTGCATAACTAAAGAGGAAAACTGAGTAGGAAATTCTCCAGAGGACAAGCTATTTTATAAATGCCTGTTGTGTGGCAAGCTGAAGCCCATCTGGTACTGGTCCAATCAGAGCACAGGTCTGGGTTAGCCTGGGAATCCTAGCTCGTGCAATGCTCTGCAGGGATGTCTCCCTGCAGGATGGCTCTTGCCTTGGGCTGCTGCCTTTTTATTTGGGCCAAATCCCAATTTGGTGGGACCTGGGTAAGTGAGACAGGAGACTTCCCACAGGGGCTTCCTGTGGCCTCTGTGGTTTCGCAAGTGAAAGGGGAAGCCCTTCCACTTGGAAAGGACACGGAAGTAGCAGACTGACTTGAGTCTGTCCAAACCTGCCCCTTGCCAATAAATGCCGTTCCAGCCACATGGCAGCCTTGTGGAGAATGGTGCAGAACTCAAAGGAGCAGAGCAGAGTGCTGCTGTTTCTTCACCACTAGCTTCTGTTTCCTTCTGATAATAGAGGGGCTGAAAATATGCAGCACTATGGCTCCTTATTTATTAATTGCATTCTCCAATAAAAACACCAGTGCAAAGCAGCACCAGATTCTTTGATTTGTGTGTATTTTTGAAAAGTGTACTCTGTGCCTATTGGGAATTATGTTTCTGAATGTTCCTTTTTCTGTACTCTCTGAGTCATATTCCCTTCATTCCTATACCTCACAATATTTTCCCATTGCCATAGAGACAGCCTGTGAGGAAAGCACAGCCGAGTAACCTCAGGTTTTTACTGAACCCAAAGTGCCTGCCAGACTGGGCCTCTGCTTGAGTTTATCTTACATCAAGAAGTTGATATGAAATAAGTAGTGCTTTTTCATTTTAAGAGCTTCATAGTTCCCTTTCAAAACAGAGGTGATATTGTCACATGTCTGATCTAAAAACCCTCTGATCTTAAATCTTCTGAGCAGGTCTGAATCTGTAAGCAGCAGTGACTCCACACCTAAATTCTCAGAGAGCAGCTAAACGAATTGAATTGCAATAGTAGATTGCTCACATGCATTTGCATGTGTCCTCCTCTCCCCTTCTATTGAATTCCTTAATCTTAGAAAGAGTTTGGACCAAATCCGTGTTTCTGAACACCTCCCTCTGTTGGACACAGATCCAAATGCCACAGCTTTCTCAAATGTCACACTGGGATACACAAGCAGAATGGCAAACCTGAGTTTTGTAAGTGTGAAGATATAATTTTAAACGTAGTGGTTTAGGTTCAGAAATATATAAAAGATTAATATATTTTATTGTTTTAAAGATGTGTCTTAGATAATGTAAAAGCCAAATTTCTCTTGTAGAAACGACTTCTGTTAGCACTGTGAAGGGCAAGTACGGGAAATAGATAGTCTAGCCTTCAAGGTTAATGATCATTTTCAGTGCCTGTTTAGGAGATTGTGCCACTAAGATAGAAATCATATTAGATCATCACTCTTTATAAGGGAAAGGGAGGACAGAATGTCTTTATATGTAGGTGTGTGTGAATGCAGACAAAAGAGATGCATAAATGCCTTTTATCCCATACAAGGGAATAACATAAACACATCCAACATTCAATTCTGTCCCTAGCATATGTTTGTGATATGAAGACATATATCGGCTGGACTCACTTTAAAATATTTTCAGATGTGCTGATTACAGATGCTCAGGAGCATCAAATGCCACGACAGCTCTCCTTTCCATAGGTGTATGTGTTTGCTTGCTAAACAGCAAATGGTGGCTTTTAACTGAAAACAAATACTTCAGTCAGTGTGAATCGCTTTTCCACTTCATCAGCTTGTACATATGAGCATTATAGGAGTGGATCCGAAAGAGGGAACAGAGCAGGAAAATGAAATCCCAGGCTTCCCATGTACTGTCTGGGAAGCAGACAGTGAGGACACCTCAGTCCTAATGCCTGCTCAGGCTTTTGGCATGTCACTGTTGCAACTGTAATAGTGATTTTTTTGCCAAGTTTTGACTCTGCTTTGTCCCCACACAAGACTGAAAGAGGCATTAGCTCATTTTATAACAAGCACTAGTGGACTGTGATTGCTTCATGTTGACCTGACCTGACACACACCAGTGACTGAGAGGAGAAAGGCTGATTCTCCATCACTAGCCCCCAGAATAGTAGCACCGCACATGAGTGCTGAGTAAAGTGACTTGTTTTTTTGGTATATCAACTTTATTTTCTGGTCTGATTTTGACTAAATGGTTTTCTTCACCACCTGCTCTTGGAGGTGGTAGGAATATATCACCAATGACTTGAATGGGGAAAAATTGGTCTCCTCAGAACACATACAAAAAAATAAGGGAACAATATTGTCATTTATATCCTAGCTTCATAGCAACTGAGAGATTTTTTTTAAAGTAAATTGGGATTATTTGAGGTGCACCAGTCAATTACCTGTGAACCTCACGTGAAGAGAACAACAGCAAAGTGCACATGGAAATGGGCCTGGAGCTACTTTTCCCCAGAAAGCTTAATGGGTTAGGCAATAACTCTTAGGAAACCTAGGCTGGAAAAGACCTCGAGTGTTCATCTAGTCAATCTGACCTAAAGCAGGACCAGCTATATCACATGAAACAGGACATATAGCTCCCTAAAATGATTTCATGGGAGCTCTGTTACTTTCCTAGGCAACTTACCCCAGTGCTTTATTGCACTTACAATAGGAAAAGTTTTTTATTCTAATGTCTAACCTGAATGAGAATCTTTGTTGATACAATTTGGACCAGATTTAATGTTCCAGCTGAGGCACTATCAATGCTGAATAGGGTGACTGGATTTCTTCATACATTTTCAGGATTATTTATCCATTGCGTTACATTGCTTGCCTTTTCCACTCTGCATAACACAGCTCCATGTTTGGTTTGTGGTCTACCCTCAGTCAAACTATTTCCTAACCAATCATTACCCACCTTCCAGCAGATAATTCCTGTCTAAATGTAGTCCCTTGTACTGGTCTGTAGTACATTTTATCTTGCTTTTACAAATAGTTCCTTCAAGCTGACAAGATCTTTTAAAAAATTTGATCTGCCTGTTGGATACTATACTTGCAGAGCTCCCAAAATGTGACCAGCTCATGTACTGAGTATGTCTTCTGCTTCCTTTTTCAGTCACTAATGAAAACGTGGACTGTAGGGGGACTAAGGTGGAAAATGTGCAGACTTATATTTCATACCTACTTCCATTTTGTGTCGCTGTTTAGGTATGGTTACCTCAACAGTCTTACACCTGTTTGAACAGGTGTAGCAGAGTCAGCAAGGCTGCATTTCTTCATTTGCTTCTAAGAGTGTCACGAGTGTGCAGAAAGCCCTACGGAAGTGGAGTTACACGACACCAACTCCCTTTCCCCTGTCCACAGCACAATACATGCATGGGAAGAACTAAGCTGGTTTGACAGACTTTGTTCTTACAATGGAAACTGAACGTTACCCACTCCCCTTTTACCACCTGGGCACTCATGACATGTATGTCTAAAAAATCCTAAATTTTGGGGCAAAAATTTAATTTAATCAACTGATCAATAATCTCTTACTCTTTTTTTCCTAATTTAAAATACAGGTTCCATGCTTTTCTACTTCTGATCCTCTGACACATAAAACATCCAGTAACTCAGAGACTGAATCAGTCTGCCCTTTAAGCATCATAGGATGCAGTTAATACATCTAGCTAATTTAAAATAAAACATTGATTGTGGTACAGCTAAGAGATGGATCAAACTGCAGAACTAATTGATCTTAGTAACTACCACCTATTTGCTGGATTAATTTTCAGCTGGAGCAGTTCCCCATCCAGATCTCTGCATGCCCTTACAAATCACTGTGACTGGGGGATAAAGGAAAGCAGTGAGGAGGTGGGAATGGAGTGAAGCAAGGGAGGTGTAACTACATTTTTCAGCAATAGCTTTGTCTTAACACGTTTGCTGAAATACAGCTTTTATGAAGAGAGACACAAAGAAGTCATCAATCACTTGTATGTTTCTCATGTCATCTGTCATTTGTTGCCTTGCACCCCTGAGTACCGGACCAGCATTCTCCTGGCCTTCTTCCTATGCAGTTGTAGCATGACATCTTGTAACCTCACTGTCCCTGCTTAGACCTTATTTCGTGGGTTTTTCTTTTTGATTTTACATGAACACACTTCTGCCATTCATCTATACTTATCCTGAATGGTTCAATCCCTTTCCACACACTTTTCCCTGGTCAGGTCAAAAAGGGGCTTGTGATGAAGCCAGGAATTTTATTACTACATTTCCTCTCCTTCCTCTACACTGGCAGAACTCGAGTTTCTGAGTTCCAAGGGAAAACATGCAGAGATGGAAAAACCCTGGGTTTCAGTCTTCATATGCCACATTTCCTAATTTCACATGGAAGGAAACAGTGAATGAAAGACAGAGCAAACACCCTTCATCAGACAAATGGAAAAAGTAAAAAATGCTAAATCATATCAAGACTCTCCCTTAATTGTACTGTTTGAATATGAGGTAACTCCAAGCAGAATGTAGCCCATGGAGGACATGAGCAAAAGAGAAAATGACATTTTTTTCTCCAGCCCTTCAGCAGTTCTGATCTGCTCAGCAGAGCTGAATGTAAACAGATATTTTGCTTTGCTTCTGGCCTCTAATTACATCATTTTCCACAAGTTCACATCTACAACAGCTGAAAATCATGACTCACATGTATTCTTTTCCAGCATAAAGTATTATTTACCCCTTACTCTCGGATGGTCATCAAATGACATTTAATGTCGTTTGTGAAGTTGAAAAAATGTCCTTTACCACAGTCTTATGTGGGTTTTCTTTAAAACATCTTACTTATCTGAAATGAATGCCATCAACTTCTTTGAAATGTCTTTATTTTCTTAATCGGTCACACAACACTAAATTGCATCAATATTGCAGAACTCTTTTTCCCTTTCTGAAATGACTGCTGAATAACAAATAATCTGCTGATGTCTTGAAATAAAAGATGTCATGAAAGAATGAGAAGATATTATGGATGTTTAAATATGGCAAACCTGGATCCAGAGTTTTGACTTTGCCAAAAGACTCTTTAGTTGAATGGAGTCTCTGATGAGCATTAAGCAACTAGGTTATTTGTAATTATTTGTGTATCTAGTGCCACAAAGCTATGTAATGGTTTATCTAATAAATAAAAAGGAATGAAACCAAGAATTCAGCTGAAGCTGATGGTGCTCTGTGAGGTTACACATGAAGTGTTGGCCCTTAACCTATTCCACCCATTCCTTAGTTTAGGGAAACTCATTTACCTTAATATGGGAATCTTTATCTGAAGGGATGGTTCAGGCAAAAGGTGCAAAATTCTTCAGTGCAAGATTTCTCAGACATCTGTATAATATACCACAAGCTGGTTATGTCCAAAACATTCATTAAACAGCTACTGATATGCAAAAGAGCTGTTTAAGAGGAAGAGTGCAAAGGAAGAGGCAGCAGACCCCTGCATAACAGGGCTGCAGGCTGATGTTTAGAGCAAGATCTTAGCTTGGACTGCATGGTGGTCACAGAGTGTCCCTTGGCAACTCCCAGCCCTTCATCAACCAGTGCACACTGCAGGGCTTTTATGTTCCTAATTCTCTCATTCATGGCTGCATCTGCTTGTATAATTTATGGCACACAATACATATTTTTCTTTTGAGATTCATTCTAGTCTTTATTCCAGCATTTATTCTGTCAGAAAGTGGTGGGACAATGAGGGGTTATCTGGCATCAAAAAGTTGAAATGAACTTGTCTTCTTGCCCTTTTTTTCTTGAATTATGACTGCTAATGACAAAATCCTTTTAGTTTCTCTTCTTTCACTTACCTGTAGCTCTGGTTTTCTCTTGCTTCTTTGAAAGCTTGAGAGAGAAATGTCAGGTGGCAAAATACTTAAGAATTAAAGGGCTGCATCAGGAAACGTTTTTGAAATTAGGTAACTTCGTATCTGAAACAAATGTACGATTGTTCTTCATGCTTGGATGGCTGGCAGCCAGGCGGCAGGGCCTCGGCTGTTTCTCAGGGCTTCATTCAGACACTGTCATTATTGCCCCTATTACTTTTCCTCTGTCCAGGACTCTCTTGAATGCCACCACCAAAGAGAAGAATGCCACGCATGGCTTACCCTGAGGAGGATTAGTAATCCTACCCCTTGCACTGGCTGGCAGAGGTGTTTTAAGAACAACCAGAATTCTTTCCCAAAGGCCAAATATTTTATTACTGTATGGACCTGATCCTGCCATGTAAACCCTAACGCCTATTCATGTTTCTGGACAATTCAGTGAAGGCTTCTTTGGTTCAACCACTTCCTTTCTTGCATTTTATTTCTCACATTTATATGTTCAAAAGAGTTCAAAAGCGAAGTTTATCTAAATTTCTGGATGCACTTGCAGTGAACCTGCAGAAAGAAATTACTCTGAAAAAACACATTTAACACAGAATTACTTTGATCACATTGTGGGCCTTGGGTGATTGCACAGACCAGAACATAAAAAATTTCTTCCAAGGCAAATTATGTTCCAAAGTAAATAAAAAAGTTTAATTCAGAACTATAGTTACCCACAAAAATAAAAGCTACAATCCATGCTGAAAATCAGTGTAAAGTAATGTTGAAAACTGTAGGAAAGGATTATTTCCTATTGCTTTTTTCTCCAGCCAGCCAAACTTAGATTAGCTGATGATTTAACTGTTTCCTTCCATTCTCAGGTTGTGTCTTGGGATCTTGAACTGGGAAAGCAGAAATAAACTGAGGCAGCAAAAGCAGTGGAGGGATGAAGGTCTCAATGTAGGTGGTCTTGGACTCTGTAAGATATCAAAGGAATCTGCAAGTGCGGTGGACTGAAATTCCTGCCCAGCCCTTGTAGGTCATACTGCAATCCACTCTCCTGTTCCTCCACCCACTCAAGAAAAACTCATGGAAATTCAGTGAGTTTGAACCATGGAGCTGGTATCGTCCCCTGCAGAAATAACCCACACCATGCAAATGAAATACTGTCTTCTTTCTTCCCCTACCTCTTTTGGCATAATTAATATTATATTTGGTGAAAGATACAGGGGGATGGATAAGCAAAACTTGAAGTTAAGTTAGTTGAAGCGACAAATGGGCTTATGTGATGACAGGAGTTAAGATTACAGGTAAACTCTCTGCAGTCACTTCCTATGACTTGTTTAATAGCACAAATTAGTTTTTCCAATAAATCACTCACTAAAAGCAAGCATAACATATGAAATCACTAGTAGAAATACAGTAATTTTTCCAGCTATCTCTCAGAAGATATCTGCCATCATTCATTTTCCGTAGATACAAATTTCCAGTAGCATAACTGCAAATGTAGAAAGTGCCATAAATGAGATTTTCTAGCCCCTTCTAACATTAATATATTGAACAAGCATGGTGCTTTGTCTTACCCATACATTTTTATGTGTGCTTTGTTATCTACGTGGCTGACAGTAAATTCTCCTGGTACGCATCCGTTCCCACGAGAAGCCCTTGATTGTGCTGGATCCCAAAACCAGTGAAACAGTGACATGGGAAGGTGGGAAGTTCAGAATATCAGTTCTTGTAAAGCACAAGTTTAAACCACCATCCTACTGACCTGGGGATATAAAATAGAGTGCTGAGATCCTTCCCTCTCATCATAGGCACTGTGAGTATCTGTTTGCAGAAGAGAGAGACTTCCTTCTCACAGTGTAACTGATGTATCCTTTGGACATATATCCTGTTTTGTACTTCTGGGTTTTACACATTCTTGTGAATTGTTACAGTCCAGTTAAAATTCTCCTTCTAAAAAGTGAACAGAATGGGTACTGTAGAACCACTTTGTTAAAAAATGGCAATTTTTTTGGACACCTTAAATTATCAACATGGTATGCTGTTATTTAAACATAATTTAAGGAAATATATCTACATTATAGCTTACTCTAGTCTCATTCTTCTATAATATAATTCAGAAGGCATAGATTTATGTAGCTGTGGCTTTGTATAAACCAGATATTAAATTTTAACAAAATATTATTTTAATATATGCATAAAATAGATCTCTGGAATATCTACTGTCACAGTAACATCTTTATAATCACAGAATAGAAATTAAAACAAAACCAGTGATCTCAGCCGTGTGCAGAAGGGTGTCAGTGTGCTGCAAGCCACACAAAAGCATCATTTTTTCATACTTGCTGAAAGCATTTCCCAGTACCTACATTCCGGGGGCTCCCTGAGATTGCATTGGGTGCAGGAAAGGTCCTTCTGCTGGGAGGGAATTCCTGCTGGGGAGTGACACAGACCTGTAGGGATGATCCTCCTGTGCCCTTAATGGTGAACTGGTGAACCTGTGCCAAAGCTATCGTACCTGAAACCAGAGATGCCCCTCTCACGAGAGGTCAGATTCATGCCTCTGGGTACATAGATCTCAAAGAGCTCTGCTAGCAGAAGCTTTCAGCCTCTATTGAGGGCTGAAGCCACCAAAAATAGGGTTGCAGAACTGAGTTAGAACTGAAAACTTCTAAGGAGTAATTTTGAAGAGTGGATGGATCATTTTTTGTGATGCTATCCATCACTGCGCCTCTTCACATCAATCTCGCAGAGTATTAATATCTCAGAAATGCTGTTCCCATCTGCAGATTGCAGTGGAATATGGAACAGGAGTTGCATTCCTGTGTATCTGTAGTATATTTTGCTTCTCATCAGTCTCAAATGACAATGTCACAGCTGTGGATGTACTAAGTCTGTGCTCAGCCATTACATACTTTGATGTACATCGAACCCAAAGTGTTAGGGGGCCTGGCAAAAATAAGGGTATTTCTACTGCAGGCACTGTGCTTGAAAGCGTTTCATAACAAACCATACAAGTAGTATCTTCAGTGTTTACAGGCAGTGTATTCTCAGT
This sequence comes from Melanocharis versteri, assembly GCA_013397845.1. Classification (NCBI taxonomy): domain Eukaryota; kingdom Metazoa; phylum Chordata; class Aves; order Passeriformes; family Melanocharitidae; genus Melanocharis; species Melanocharis versteri. The sequence goes on along the minus strand of VZTG01005027.1, from coordinate 1,294,979 downwards.
AGACTCATATTGCAGTTAGTGCAATAACTGGTAGTTATTCTGGTTTGATTCTGTCACAGACTTCCCAGCATGACTCTGGCTGTGTCATGTTTTTCTTCCCATTTTCCAAATAAGAGAAATAAAGCCAACATTTAGTACAAAAAGGTGGTGCAAGTCTGAAAGCACCACTGTTTGCTGAGCAGCCTCCCATCTTTGAATAGTAAGAGTCATAGATGTGGAAAGCATTATTCTTTTCATCTTCAAAGTCTTCTCTCTGTATTTACAAATTAACCCATCTGCAAAGCAGTATTTTTTTTCCTGGGCAGTATGATTAAGACTATTCTTATTAATTATAGAGAAACTTCCATAATTCCAATATATGTGGTTCAAAACAACACAATACATACAGACGTATTGCAACCTATTTTCATTTGGATTGTTAAACCTGCATGGCTTTGATGGTTTCATCCCACATTTGTTATATTGTATTTTTAATGCGCTCAGACTGTGCTGGTATAATGGTGATCCTCCTCTTATACCCCATCTTTCCCACATGCATGAAGTCTGCTTTGTAGTGACATTCATGAAGCTCCCTGCTGTGGCTGAAACACTGGAGCCCTGCTATTTAGAATGAATTATTATTCCAGTGGTTGAAGTGTTCTCACAAAGGAGACTGGGCAGCAAGGCACTTCTTCCTTTCCTACACCACACCAGGAGAGGAAATCCTTATTTGAGCCTACGATGGGATCCTGACAGCCAATACCTGGAGACAGTCTTAGCAGTGAGAAAAAGCCACTTCTGAAGAATGAAGACAAATAATTCGCTGCATGAAATTATCTTAAAAAACCCAAATATTCCTGCTGCTTTCTGAATAGAAAGGGAAAACAAATAAACATTAAAAAAAAAAATCAGTATAAATCAGGATTTCAACAGAAATTTAGGAAGCTAAATCCAAAACTTAACCCCAGAGCCTTTCTCTGCTACGTGCTGATCTCATCCTGCTAGTACCTAAGCCAGGCATTGGCTCTTCCTTCGCCAGGGCTCCTGCTGTGTGCAGCTTGCTCCTGCTGCTGCTGCTGCTGCTGGGCATTGTGCTGCAGAGCCCCGGCCTCCAGCTTCTGTCAAAGCACTGTCCTCCAACGCTGAGGCAGGGCACTGTGCCTGTGCTATGATGCCAGCTTTCAGACCATCTGACTCCCAGTGCTGGTGATGAACAGCTGGAAAAGATGCCCATTTCTTCTGTTTTGAATGAGATGATTCAGGCAGAAGCACACGCGTGGTACCTTGTGTTTTGGATTGCAGTCTGGGCCCAGGCACCAAGTGTTGCAGTGCTTCAGCTGTTTAATGGATGAAACTTCTGACTCACAGAGGAGAAGCAAAACTTGAACAAACACACAATTAAAAAGCTCCCAGGCTCAAGCAGAGGACAACTGCTGCATTAAGTAAGACTGTGAATGGTGAAATGGACTCTCACATGTTAAATGGAAACACAGTGAGCTACAGAAATGAGCTCAGCTCCCTTTGATCACGCTGCAGTAAACGTGACCTATCAAATGATTGCTAAAGAGCTGGAGGGGATCTTCAGAAGTTAGTCATGGTAAAATAGATGCTATAATTATATCCACTGATAAATTTTAGCAAAACCAGCACATTTGCTGATGGTGCTAGATGCTTTGCCTGATGAAGATTTCTCTGGTTACAATGTACGTTCAGTGTGTGCAGCAGCCATCCAAGCTTCCCTGATCTGTTCAGCAGACAGACATTGCACTGACCTGAAAGAAGAGCCCTCCAGTCTCTGCGGTGAACTGAGCCTTCACGTCCTGTAAACTCTGCACAGAAGGGCTCACTGCACCTGATGCCATCAGCAGCTCTGCACAGCGGGCTTTGCCACTGCCAGCCAAACCCCAGCATCCTTCCCTTAGCAAGTGCCATCACCTCTGCCCCACACGAGCCCGCTGGAAGCAGTGGCATTCAGCACAGGCCCAGGGGGCACCTATGAGGGGCAGGCTGTCCAACCTACCACCACACGGTGAAAGCAGCCTGATCCTGTTTTCAGGAAGGGATAAAGAAAACATCAAAATTATCAGGAGTTGGACTTGGAAAATCCTAGTGAACTCCTCCCAACACAAAATATTCTGTGATTCAGTGATATTTGACTACAGCCTGTTAACAGGGAGTGAAAGCAAGTCTTCTTTGTCCTAACATTGGAGTATATTAACTCCTGAAAATTCAGGGAGGGATGGGTGAAAGCTCTTTTATTCTCACTTAGCTAATAATCATTCTCATTACACTACTCAAGACAAAAAAAACCTTAAATCCTTACGCATAAAATACAGCTTTCAAAAATGTCATACCATACAGTTTCTGACTGCCAGCAGTCAGTGTGCACAAATGTACAGCAACAAATCCTTTCCAGATATACCAGCCCCACATTCCCATCTATATGGTTTCACACTTACCGAAGAACTGGCTTTGAAATGTACAAATGATGGAGGCTACAGTATACTGGAAAATGGACAATTAGAAGTGTTTTTGTTGTTTCACCATACCAGAAGAATTCCCAGAGACACACTAGTGCATCCTTCTAATCCATTGTCCCATTGTTCCCACAGCCAGACAGAATTTCTTTTTCATTTTGTGCCTTGTGGTGCAGTTTAGTATAATGAGATTGTAACAGGTCTCAAAACCATTAAATTATGAAAGTGTTTCCGTTTTCTAACCCTTGCCCTTAGAGTATAATGGCATCATAACAGCATCTGGAGACAAAATCATTTTCTGTCACATCTCTGAGCTGATTTGCAGCGCACTGAGCTGAAAGGCTTCACAGACACCTTTACCACTAATTTCAGTGGGTAATCTATTGTAAGGCTTTATATGTTGTATCTCTCTTTAAGAATGGATTAGATTTTAATTTCTAAGTGACTTTTATTTCTCCTCTCTGAAACGGAGCTGCATGGCCTCTTTCTGGCCTTTCTCCTACTTTGGCAAATCTCATAAAAGTTACTGGGCATTTACTTCTATTATTTTTGTAGTTCTCTCACAGACAACACAGTTTTTACTACAAACATAATACTTTTAGATAGCATAGGTTTCATATATTTATTTTTCAAAACCTGCACATCTGAAGGAGGTATATGTTAAAGTCACATTGACATCCTGTGGAGAGCACACCTCTTGATGGTGAAAAATGAGCATATTAAAACACTTCTCAACCTCAAAAATAATAACCAAATGATGGCAATAATGTTTTAAAATGAAGGAAATTCTTAGTCAAAATTTTTACTGAAAATGAGCTGCATTTTTCCATTGTTGAAACTTGTCTGCCAGAAACTCCATATATGTCTTTCTGTGTGTGTACAATGTTTTAGAATAATATAGCATCTTTGAAACGTTTGAGGGCTTATGAATGAACAGGTCATGAGAAAACCCAAGAGCACTGTGTTAATTTTAAAGATGAGAAAGAATAATGACTCATTTAAAACACTAAGAAAACCTATATGCTTTTGTATTTTTGAAGTATTTTTCTATTATTTTTTGATCTCTGTTTTTGGCTTTTAAAAAGATATAATTAAACGACCACAATTTTCTGTTATTTATAGCCCACAGCTAAAAAAATGCAGTTGTTTTTGTCTGATACAAGTTAAGCACATCAGGCTGGGTAAGTACTTGTGCTGGAGAAGACTTCAACCCTACCGATATTGGCACTGGCAATTCAGGAGGGAGCACTTTTCACTCCACTTTAACATGGAACTGATATCTCTGCCTAATTTTATAGCATACTTTTGTGTTAGCACTGCCATGGTTTAGTGGTTGGTGAAAAGACTCACATATAACAAACCCACGCCTGTGAATGGATCCACATGATGGAACTGCCCTGCAAAAAGCTCCTGAAAGGACTGGGGCCTGAAGACATGATGTGTTAAGTGCTTCAGCATTTTTCAAGATGAAAGGTGCTATAGCTATGCAATGAACTATTTCCCTTGTGTCCCTTGAGGAGCTTGAAATAAAAATGTCTTTTAGTCACTGGACACTTCAACATCCCTTAGCACAGAAATTGAAGCCCAAAAAGTATCAAATAATTTTACAATATTACTAGCCACCAGTTTTGGACCACTACCTTCATCTCACCATGAACTGACATTATGAACATACCTAGATAAAAAGATGTTAAACAGTTAAAGCTATTTTAGTGTCCTGTATTGGGAATGTGTATCACTCTTCAAACTACATAGTTTAAACGGTATAAAATGGCATGAGGAACTACAGTGTGTATAATTCTTTTTGGTTTTGTAAGAGAGTATCAATTACAATGTTATCGTGACAGCTCCATCCTGTAGCCAGGAGAATCGCCACTGAAATCAGCGGAGGGCATAAGGTGCAATTACACGCAGGCTGTTGCTTCAGCGGAAGAAACGAGAGGAGGCTCAGATGAGGCAGCCGAGTGCTGCAGCAGCAGGGAGGGATGCTGAGGCTGTGTACGCGGGGCTGCCCGGCTGCACAGCTGCCCCCGCAAAACCCCTGCCCCGCATGCAGGGACGCTCCGGCCCTAACTGTGTCCGCGGCCGTGCTCCGGGCTAACCCCCGGGTCACCGGCGGGCACCTCCCGCCGCAGGGCCGGGCGGCGTGTCTGCTCCACCTCGGCCCGATCGGGACAGCCGGTGCCGCCGGGCCCCGCGGTCAGGCGGCGGCAGAGCCCCGGGCGCGGCGGGAGCACCGCGGCTCGCCCTCCTCTCAGACGCGGCCCGGAGCCGGCGGCGC
>VZTG01005027.1:1257858-1290232 GCA_013397845.1 Melanocharis versteri | reverse complement strand
AGGCAGCGCCGGGAGCGGGCCTGGTCCAGGCTGCCGGCGGCGTCTCCGCCGCCCAGGGCCGCCCGGCTCCGCGGCGCAACTCGGGGAGAGGAGGAGGAGGACGGAGGAAACTTCACCCCCTTCAGCCTCCCCCGTTATACGGCGGGAAACCTGCCAGCCCTCGGGGCGCCTCTGCGAGCAACTTCTGCGCCTCCTTCGTGGGAATATGCAGAGATACGTGTGCGTATGTGGATGGTATAGATGTCTGTGTGCATCTTTCCCAAAGGCAGATCTGGTAGCTCAAGCGATCACCCACCGCTGCGTGTCTCCGTTGCGCGTATGCCAACGTACACACACACATACACATATAAATATAGGTATATAAATAAGCATATATATATGTGTGTATGAGACATGTATTTACATACATGTGCAGGGCCGAGCTGCCCGTGACCCCGGGGCGCAGTGGGACGCCGCGGCGGGGGCAGGTGTCCTTCAGCCCCCTGGCCGCCCCGCTCCAGAGCCCCGCCGGCGCCTCTCTGCACCAGCGAAGGGCGGTGTTGAGGTGGGAGATGCCTGTGTGGAGTTACGGGAGTTGGCCTGCAGTTACTGATTTTTCTTTCTGCTGTTTTTTAAGGTAGGGGTTATTGGGGTGGTGGCGTCACCTTGGTGGTAGCATGACAGGGGAGCTGCCAGGCTGCAGTGACGGGTCGTAAAAAAGGAAGAAGGTGAGGAGCTGCAAGTGTCCTCACTGGCAGTATTGGAGGTTGGCCTGCATAGTACTTGGGGTTATTCAACTAGCTGATATTTCCCTTGGGGAAATAAATCAGCTATTCTAAATGTTACAGAGAGTTCTTCATGGTAAACTATAATCTCAAAATACCTTATTTTGATACGAGTTATTACTTTCTAGCAGCAAAATTGTGAGCATTCATAATCTCATATTTCATATTTGTGGATCTCTTATTCCTCCACACTTTCGTAGTGGTCTTTGCTTTCTACTGCTGTCTGAACAGCTGGAGTCAGGTTCATATGAAATTGCTTCATGACAGCAACTGCATCAGATATATCTGCCTCTTTCCTTGGAAGATACGAAGATGATAGATTTCACGTCATTTTCTTTGTGGTGTGGCACAAGAAAGGGACAGGTTTGCAGAAAACTCTGATACGTGTGGACCTGGAGATTGTGGGAGCAGTTTTTTCAGGGCAGCAGGAGTTGTGTGTGTGGGCTGTGCATTGTGCGGTGATGCCGTATTTTTGGAGCTCTTCAGGAGAGAAAACTATGACTATGTACGGGGGTTGTACGCTAATAGCAGATGCCTGTTTTGCCTAAACTTAATAAATATTTAATTGTAAGTGTTTTTAATAAGGAAACATACAGCAATGTATTTCAAAGTTTATACTCTAATCCATTTATAAGCAAGCTGTCTTCCTACCAAAACCCTGGGCTGTTCTTTCACAGTGATCATGATAATAGCCTGCATGTGGGACCAGAAGAGGTAGCATCACTTTCTGAATAGTTTGAAAAAGCAGAGTAGCTTATTCCTGTGGACTGTCCCTCATGTTGATTTGGTAACTCTGAGCACCTGTTATACTTGATGGAAATAAGCCATATGTATTTATACTGTACATTGGTTTTAAAATCTTAGTTAATCCTTAAGTATTATGTTCTAGAATGTGTTTCTGATGAAATAGCTTAGCTGTTGTCTCATTGTAGATAGTGAGCTCAAAGGCTGTTGAAAGTTTGTATTATTCTGTGCTTATAAAAGAAAGTGGTTGAATTCAGAAGCCCAAATACCAATTTTGCCTTTAGTGAGATTATATTAAATGAGATGAGGAATTAAAGGTAATCAGACCTTCGAATATAGCCTAGAGGTGATCAGGTATTTCACACATGACCCATGAGGAAGAAAATACAAATAGAGGATGCCAGTGAGGGTTTTGAGGTTGGAAAGTGGTAAATAAAATTGCTTTAAAGGGAAGTGGAAAGCTCTTGCAAGTATAAGGGGCAGTATGAAAAATGATGTTAAGTTGGGAGCGGGGCAGACACGTAGAAGAAACGAAATGAAGCAAGCAAGTGGTAGAGATAGAAAGACAATATGATTTTAGTACATGGTAAAGTGAAATACAGAAATGGCTGGTAAGCACTCAAAGTGATCATTGTTGTATGCTGGAAAGGTTTCTGTTCTGAACAGGATTAATTTTAGTTGTACAAGAAAAGACATGATGGAATTTTCTAATTCTCTAAAACAGAAGAAATGATAAAGAGATTGCCCGTATGTATTGTTTCAAAAGATCAGGATGCAAAGGCTGTGCTCCTGAAAAAATATCTGTAGGGTAGCAACTAAGGTCTAGCCTGAGCCAAGGATGGCTGCAGCTTCTCCCACTTCTCAATACATTCTCCTTGTTTGGAGTGGGTGGGAGCCCAAGAGGGGATTGGGAGGGAGGGAGCAGTGGTGGGCAGGAGGCTGTGATGAGAATGAGGGAGCAGGATCTTGGCTGGTGGAGGGAGAAAAAAGTTAATACGAGAGCAGATTTGCCCCAAACTTTCCCCTTTCTTTCTAAAAAGGGCCCTGGGTTCAGGAGAAGAATTTGGGTCTTTACTCATATGCAGATTTAGTTTGCATGATTAATGTGTTTTTATGGCTTGCGATGTGTAAAAAATAAGGTAAATGGAGAAGGAAGGGAGAGAAGAAAGAGGTGAGGAAAATATGTTAGTTTTGAGCTGTATGTCTAAAATCTAGGGCAGATATTTAGCACAGCTAGTTCAAAGACACCTACTTTCTTCAAACTCCTTTTTACAGAATAGTAAAGGTACAGTTGGCATTTGAGAAACATTGTGTTAATGAACACAACTGTCAGTCTGAGATAACATCAAAGCAAGAAGTACAAACTTTCAATGTGATTTTAGGCAAGTTATTTCATTCTTGATGCCTTAGTTTCCTTAGTTGTAAACTAAGCAGAAAGTACATGCCTGCTTTGGAGTAGTTTATCATATTTATTGATTTGTTTGGTATCTCCCTCTTCAGTTTCAGAGGACAGCCTTCAGATGCACAAAATGTTTTGCTAGTTGCTCTGTTTGTTTATTTTTAAGAAAGACACTAAAATAACTCCTCTTAAAGCCCAAGGACAATTCTCAACTTATGTGTCACTTTCCAGGTGATGAAGGACTCTGTTGGTTTATTTTGCATGTTGTAAAGTAAAGCTTAGATAATATTAACTGTGCTTGGTTATAGATACCTTCCTTGGTATAGAAGTTACTTTTAGGCAGAAAGCCAGTATGTTTATCTACAGTCAATCGGGTTGTTAGTCATGTGTTATTTAAGCTGAAGGTAAAAGTGGAAGGATACTGATAAGGCAAGATAGTGTTGAGGTTTTTAGCATCTGCTTAAAAACTGATGGAGAGAACCATGCTGGACATGAAACACTACCAAACAAGACACATACTGGATTTAGAGAGTACTCATCTTGCCTCCAGCTGATTTACTAAGCTACAGCTGTGATCAGTACTGATTATAGACAGGTTGGGAAGACACGTAGAGTGTGGGCAGAGTTTTGTGGGTCTTTTGACCACAAATCCGTATCTGTCTATTCTCTATCTATTTACACAGCCTTCACCACAGTAATTGCTGTGGGCAGGATTATTAGGTATGTGAAATATAGCAGGTGAAATCTGGGATTCCTGCAAAATGCCTCTGTAGGCTTAAAGATGAAAGGGAGAATTTATCTATGTTTTTTTTGAAACCTGTAGCATCTTTTAAATGTCCTTCACGTGGCTACTGGGAAAATCATAGCTGTCAAATGGCCTTTCCTGCAACCACAGATGCCTTGTTTGACAGAAACTTCAGCTTTAGAGTATCTGGGTAAAGCAGTAAAAAAAAGTGTGAAACATTATTTCTTAATGAAATTGATGTATTTGGCAAGGGACTCCATAATATTAATTACAGTTCTGTTTAACAGATTACCCGAAGTGTAATTGTTAGTAAAAAAATTTATAGTTAGAGAAAAATTTAAGTTGATACAAACTGTGCTATAATTTATTTTAAAAAAAGAGCAGAATAATCAGAGAATCACAGAATATGCTGAGTTGGAAGGGACCCACAAGGATCATTGATCATCCAACTCTTAGCCCTGCACAGCACCATCCCCAAGAGTCACACCGCGTGCCCGAGAGCATTGTCCATTCTTGAACTCTGTCAGGCTTGGGGCTGTGACCACTTCCCTGGGGAGCCTGTTCCAGGGCCCAGCCACCCTCTGGGTGAGGAACCTTTTCCTGATATCCAACCTAAACCTCCCGTGACACAACTTCTGGCTGTGCCCTCTGGTTCTGACACTGGTCACTGCAGTGGCTGCTCGTCCCCCTCCCCTCATGCAGAAGTTGTAGACTATGATGAGGTCTCCTCTTAGTCTCCTGTTCCCCAGGCTGAACAGACCAATAATTTAAAAAACCTCTTAAAAAGTGATGGTTCCTTTTGGCTCCCTCCCCCCAAAATCACGAAATCATATTATTAAGATTTTTGACAGGTAATAGCTTTGATAACTATCAGTCACTCTTAAGTCACGAAAAGTAAATTGTGTGACTCAGTTTTTGTCAGTCTGTTTCTAGTTTGAATCTTCTGCTTCTGTAATTCTCCCCCATTCCTGAAAATAAATTGAATATGTGTACCTCTTCTCTCCAAATCCTGTATCTGCAAGTGGAGCAATGCCTGTCAGTGGGGAAGTGAGCACCACAAACAGGAAATCTGTATGGGCAGTATTATTCTGGTGGTTGTCTCTTCTTTCCCATTTGACTCTCGCACTTCCTCTCCTTAACCTTCCTAAATGCAGCCAGTTACCCTCTTCCTACAGCTGGACCAAAATCACTCAATATGGAATGGTTTAGGAAAGGAACAATGGTAAGTTGAGCCTTGTAGCTTTCAGGGCACTAGTTCAAATCTGTCAAGGGCTGGAAGAGACTGTAATTTGTTCTACTGTGATCGCTTCCTTGCAATAATGCAAAACAAAATTGGATTGAATTCAGTTCTCACTGGGCAGATTCATGCACTGTGTGTAGGAAAAGGTGTTGCAAGCATGTTCAAAAAGATGTTGCAAACATGTTAATTGCATTACTCATGTTGTTTTTCTCAGAAGTCCATAACAACACAGTCAGAGAGACAAATCAGGCTTTCTCATGTTTCGTCTCTAGACCTCTTCTCTCCAGAACAGCAGCATGTTTTGAACTCAGGAATGGAGGAGATACCCCACTTGAAGCTTCTACCAGTTTGAAGGACTGAAGATTTTATTACCTTAGGCAGCATTGCTTAGACAGCGTTTTCTTAATTTTTCTTTCAGTGAGATTTGTTCTGGCTCTTATAGTCAAACTCTTAAATGAAATGCTGAATTGGACTCTACATTCAGTGTCAGTTTTATGCATTTTGGAGCTATACGGAGTATAAGTTGATTCTAGACTATTTTTTCTTTGCTACTGGAGTAAGGGGTAGGGAGGGGTGGCATACAGAGACCCTTTATTTTTTTGTTGTTGGTATGTGCAGTAATTGAATGCAGAATAAATCAGTATGCTATGAATTAAAAATAACTTGCTGCAATGGACACTTGCACAATATATATTGTTAGCCTATTAGAGCTCAAACTATTATTACTAATAAGACACTATATAAGTAAACTGAATTTGTTGCCCTTTAATTAGCTATTTATTTCCAAAACATGAATTATTAACACTTGTTTTAGTCATGAATGGTGTTAATTATAGTTACTGGAATTTAATTTTTTTTCCTTTTTTTCTTTTTTTAACTATGCTTCTAGAAACAAATGAAAATGTAGACCATTCATGAGAGAATCCTCTAGTGACAGTCAAACCTCAACAGAGAATCTGTGTCAGTGTTAGCAATATGGAGAGAAACTACAAGTATCAAGTATTTTATCATGAATAAAACAACATACAGAATTGCAAATTAAAGCATTGGGCTCTCAGCAGAAAAACATGCTTTATCTGATCTTCGAGGAGTTTTTAAAAAATTTAATAGTACGTTACAGAGCTGATACAATATATGTTTTAAGTTCTAATTAAAAGTAGCAAATCTGAAATTCTTTTATTGAACCTTAAACCACATGCAAACAATTCAAATAAGGATTAAAATTATATTTAAAATACATTATTAAAAAGTGAATATACGTGAGGAGGCAGTGAGGGACTACGTCAGTCAGTGACATACATTTTAATAGGTTTTATTCTGACTTCCCTCTTGTTTCTTCTTTCCTTAGACATTTAAGATGGAAATTTTAAAGTTGATGCTGCAGTTCTTTTGTCAAGAGAAGTTTTGTGAAGCTGTAATAAAGAACCTGTCTTTTGATCTCTAAAATCTTGGGATGATGAGAGAGAATAAATAGGAAGGTTGCATGAAACAGTGTAATGACTACATTTTTTGTTAGGTGCTTGCCCTTTGCAAATGACACTGATTGGGCAGCCATAAGGAATTGTGAAAGCTTAGAGGGAGTGCAAAAGGAGCTGTGGATGATGATCTTCTTCCATGAAACACAATTTAAAATGTTCGTACATTACATAATTAAAATGTGGAAGTAGCTCCCTGAGGTTTTTTAGGGAGATGGGGTGGGGATAATGATATGTTAACATGATTTCACTAAATTAATTCTTTGGAAAGTAATTAAGTGAGATTGTCCACACTCCATTACTTCCAAAGGGTAAAATCTGACATGGTCCATCATATTCTTGTCTTGCTTTGAAATTACTGATTTTTGAATAAATACAATATGTTCATTTGAAAACTAGTATTGGAGATCTCTAGCACTGTTTTTAGGTATTATGGAATGTAGAAACTAATCGCCTTTTTGGATTTAAAATCTGAAATAAACACTTCATTGTGATAAAAGCAGTTTGCATTTCTTAACAGCATAGACCCTGTATTTGACTGGAAACTTAGGTCAAGGTTCCTGCAAATAGGAATGAAGAAGTGTTTTCTGGTTTTATGTCTGACTTCTATAATCTGTTGCAGGCCAATACATGAAGCATTCCTACTGGCTTCTAGTCATCTGAGAATTGAGTGTGAACAGGAGCCTAAGCTAAGCTTTGAAATGTGAGGTTCCTAAGATATATTTCAATATGTAAATAGAGAAACAATCTTTGCTTCAAGCTAGTAAAGGCAAATATTTTCAAATGAAAACTTCATAATGAACCTTGTATTTTATGAAAACGAGATCTTTCTTTTTCTTACAACTGTGTTCAAAAACACAGCAGACTGAAACAGCCTTTGACGTTTCCCAGTGCAGCTCCTGTACACCCAAGTGGAGTTGACTGGGCGCTGGTGTCTAGAATTTCCTCGAGGCTGTTAAAGGTTTTTTACCCTGAAGTCAGCAGTTAGAAGCAGCTCTTATTTTACTTTTTTCCTTTGGTGAAAAAAAAAAAAATCCCTCTGAAACCTGTGAAAGATCCTGACAGACATTTTCATGTTTATTTTATGCTTACTAAAACCAATTACCATTTTGTTGCTTCCTTTTCCCCTTCCCTATCCAGCATTTCACAAGCTGTTTTACCCAGACCTGTTGCTGCCTAGAAAGCACCCCTCCATCTCCCACGTGGAGATGCTGCTTTAAAGAGCTTGCAGGCTGTGGCAGGTGGGTCCTTCTGCTGCCCCTGAAGCAGGTACGCCAGAGTTCATGTATTACCCACTTTGTCCCACTGCTCAGTGACTGATGAGTGGCACGGTACCCGAGGGTGGCTTCTCGGAGGTGACCGAGGTCTGTGGCTACGTGGGTGGTCCAGCAAGCCCGGCTGGGCCACAGGGGGCAACGAGGTCTTTATCTAAACTGATAAAAACCTTACAGGCATTAGCAAATCCTGAGGCTCAGCCCAGTCTTTATTCAAACCAGTGTCTGCATTGCTGCCTTTTTGCTCTACATCTTCCAAATATAGGCCAAAATTATAGGGCAGTGACAGCCAGGACGATGCTTAAAGGATCTGAAAAATCAGGCCATCATTTTTAGGTTCCTAACTGTGAACCTAAACATTGAATTTTGAATTCAATTTTAAAATTGAATTTAAGGGGTTTCTGTCCATGTATTATATGAGGCAGTGTTGTAAAGCACATGTGCAATACCTCAGTGTAACACAGTAAATAATTGCTGTTGTGATTTGGGGTAAGAAGCAAAATCCAGACAATGTACAGGAGATATAAATTTAGTTGTGGGCTTCAGTAGGACTGCAGTTTGAAAACTCTGGAAATGCTCATAGCAAAGTCCAGTTGAATCTAAACAAATGAGTGTTCTTAGCAATTTTGGCTCTTGTAGTAAATTATATATACAATTGTAATTTAGTGAACTCTGTATAATGCCATGCAGGGAAGGAGGTATGAGAGTAGGTTCTTTCTTTTTCTCCCTTTTATGCTAGGCAGTGTGAGAAGTCTTTGTGGTAGCTGTATTTCAGTTTGGAAAGAAGTTATTTCCTCTGTGTTCAGAAGTTTTAATGAACTAATTAGGGGTCCTTTGGGACCAAATATTTTATACGTGCAATTTTTAAGTTAAGCATTTATGTGTTTTGCAAGGCTTGAGGCCTTTCTCTGCTGAGAAGTGAGAAAAGATCCATTTTTAAAATTTGGAGGTTAGGTGTGTGGTCCAGCAGATGTGTAGGCTGGGGTCAGCTATGCTGGCATACAGATAAGCCTTTTCTTGACTGGTGTACTGCAGGATCCTGCAGCTGAAGGGCTGAGTACTTAAAAGAGGTATATATAAGATGCACGAGCTCTGTGATGCTGCACTTCAGCCCCATGTCCACATTAGCAGGAACTGTGGGACAAGAGGAAGAAATCTGTAAAGCAAAATAGTTCGTAGTGAGGGCTGGGGTTTCCATGTGTCTCTGCATTTACTGTGGGCTAGCTCTAACTTAATGTCGTGTACCAAACACACTTCAGCACCGGAGCACTCCTGCTGTGCTGCTGCAGTGCGCTCCCAGGGCTTGGCCTCTCTGTGAACCAAAGAGGGCTGATGGGTGATGATCACTGCATAAGCACCCTTTGGGTCCAAACTGAAACTTGTATCGGAAGGTGTGGCAGCTAGAGCTGGGGTGGTTGTATTGTCATAGTCCTTGAGAGATGTTTTCTCCCACGCTCTTATCTTTAACCATCATTCATTCTGATTTGGGAAGTAACATGGTCAGTAGTGTTAGGCTTGAACACTTCTTTAGGTCTGAAGATTTTTTTTAACAGTTTCTCTGTCAGAAAGATCATTATGACTGTTGATCATGTTCAGATCAAAAAATTAAAAATTCTAGACTTCTTTCTTTTGAGCAAGGTTTAATGGATTAGACAGAACTAAAATCAAGGCTTTAACATTTACAACAGTTCTGCTTTATTGAAAGATCTAAGCTCAGTCATTTTTAAGGCAGAGGGAAGGGAAGGGAAGGAATATGGGTGTAGCCATCTACCTGTCCTTTTTATTATTTAATGGCTTGGTGTTTGATACAAATAATAAGGGCTTTGGTTATGAAGTTCCCTCCCCAAGTTGTTATTGATTATTGTATGGTGGGTTTTGCTTAGATTGTTTTTGCTGCATTGGATGATCTGTTATTTGAAAGACTTAGGATAAACATGTTATCTGCGCTAGCCTGAAAAAAACTGGTCCTGACTATCATGCCAGTAGTATTTCAGAACAAATTTATAGCTGAATTACATTGTTAGTTATTTGAATGGTATTTCAGCTTTCTTTTATGACCTGGATGCTTTGTTTTGGTTTTAGGAAAGAGTTAAATAACTGAGTTGTGGGATTAAATGTTCAGCTATGGAATTGAAAAATGGTTTCTGTTGTGTTAAGTGAATGCTTTATAACTAAAATTCATGGAAGCTGGAAAACACATTTGTTGGTATGGTCTCCCGAGAGCAATATATTTGTATATACTCACTCATTTTTTATGGAGCATAGGGTTTTAGGCATTAAGGTGAAACTTTACAGCAGTGAACAGAGTAGTGCAGTTTATTCCAGCATTGCCTCATGTGTAAATTATTTGAGAGATTCTGTTCTATAGCTGTCAGTCCTTGATAAGATACTCTTGCTGGAATTGTAGCTTCTTCTCTGGAGACATACCCCTGGGTGATTGATCTGCTTATTTCTAAATTTTGTTTAAATAGGGGGAGTCTATAGCAGGCCAACCTACCGCTTCCCACCCTCCCACAGGACCAAGATGAATCAAAAGAACTCTTTCTCCTTTCATCTGCCCTTTTAAAATAGAGTGTACTTTGTTTCTGATGCATACTGATGTAATACAATCATTTTTCTAACTTTGAAGATGAGTAACACTATGTGATAATGTTTCAACTGTTTCAATGAAATGAAAGGAAACAAAGTAACATGGATGGGGAGACAAAGGGACGTTAAAGATGACAGGCTCGGTCCTTCAGATGTTATGTGATAAGAGGGTGTATAGTGTTCCTTAGGAGTAAAGGTTAATAAACCAGAGAGCTGTGGGAGCTGGAAGATAGTACTGTAAAATTGAGAAGACTGAGGTTAAGTGAATTCTGGTCTTGAGGTCGAACCTGATGTCCCTGCCCCACTGCCCGTTTCCATTTTCAGCTTGGGCTGATAAACCACCACACACTGTGCAGCTGCTCGGGAGGAAGGTCTTGTTTCCCCTTCCCTCACTTGCTGTCTGTGGTTTTACCTACTTGACGGACTAAATTGTCAGGAGTTAGTTTAACATGCTAACCTAACAGAAAAAAAATTTAAACCAGGCAATATCTGTGTGTGGTATTTTGGTTTTGCTTTTGCTGGGTTAGTTTTCTGCCAAGTTGGAGAATTAAATCAGCTTCCAGAGGCAGCAGAAGATAAATTGTAGGAGAAGCGGATGCTGCAGGCAGACTGGGGGCTTCTAGAACGGCCACTGTGTCTTGTGGAACTGGACCCTTGCTTTTGTCATTGCAGCTGCTTGTGGCACCATGTGTTGCACAGCATCAATAAATTAATCCAAGTTAGAAGTGTTGCCCATCTGTTCTGTATTGTAGCAGGTAGAAGTGATCCCGTTTTTTCTCTCTTGTGCCAGGCATAGTGGTGGTAGGCGAACTTTTAAAACAATGTATAAGGCCGTACAAGGGAGAGACGTGCAGCTGCTGAAGACTGTAATAAATGGGAAGCTACTTTTTGACTGCTACAAATATGATTGAAAATTAAATTAAAGGTTCATCGAGGTGGAAAATTACCTATGCATCATAAATTTAATTTCCAGTCCACTTACCCATTCTAAGCAGAGTGAACTAACATAAATTTTTTACCATGGAGATTTCTGTCTTTCTCTGGTGAATGTTTAGTTTTTGTGGTTGCTTTTCATGTGTGTCTTTGTGTATTCTGTTGGTTTTTTCCCTCCCTGGAAACTATGAATCTCAATCTTTTTTGTAATCCTTTCTATGTGCTTTTCAGAATATGACATCACATTCAATTAAAAAAAAGTCATAGTTAGCCCCAGGCACACAGGTGTACTCAATATTTTTTTAAACTGAAATTTTAATTAGCAATTGAATATCACCTATCTTTTTTCTTGCACTTTAGAAATTTGTAACTTTGTATTTCTTAGAATTTTCCTTTACACTTTTGAGACAGAAGTAAAATTTCTATCAAAAGAACAATGATCTCTTGGGAACATTCTTGTTTCAGGGGCATGCTCATCAGATTATTCCATTACTTTTCAGGAAAAGGTATACCCTAAAACCAGAATTAATCAGTAACAAACATCATCAGTGTAATGCTGCTGCTCTGTTCTCAGAATCGAGTCTGCCTGACTGCAGCTGAAGCATTCTTTTGATTACAGTAGACTCATTGCAAGGAGAAGAGGAAGATCCGCAAGATCTCTGTGCATTGAGGAATTTAAGCACAAATAGTCTTGCAGGAGTTAGTAATCATCTTCAGTGGTCCCATACAGGAAGGCCTGTATTAAAAACTTTGCGCTTGAGAGAGAGCAGTTGTGTCCTGTTTGTTTATTCTTCTTTGCTTCCAAAAAGATTAGATAAGCCTAAAACAGCACCAGTGATTCCTGCAAGGCTCTGTAGGATTTTGTGAAGCCCGGACACCATTTGGTTGATGTTGGGTTATTAACCTTGGTAGCTGTGACTCAGAAGGTTATGAGAGATTTGTGTGTGTATTGTTCCAGGAGGGGGTAACTTCAGGGCTTTTCCTCCTTTCTAGTTTTTATATTTGAGTTTTTAATTTAAAAAAATGTTTAGCCTCAGGGAGCCCTCTAAATCTAAGCCTTTTACTGCCTCCTGAATTTGGCAGTTGCTTCTCTTGGTTTTAGTCTCTAGGCATGTGTGATGTGAAGCTTTGAAGTAGCTGTTGCCTGGCTGAAGCCTCTCTGGAGGCAAGGAGAAGGATAATAAAGTCTTGACATTTTCTTTCTTTCCATCATGAAGATATTTTAACAGAAGTGAAACAGCTGATTTTTAGTAAAGACCCTAAAATTACAGAATTGCTAAGACTGTCTCTTTTGTGGTTTGGTTTTAATTTAGAACAATTGCTAAAATCAGTGGTGTGGAAAGCCACAAGCATTTTGTCAGTGTTTTAATATCAGGCATTAGGAACTGGTTAATCCATTTAAGAAGTGGAAGAGATTCAAGAGGGAGATGTTGCAGCCGAGTTTTCTTAGATGTTGCCCAATGGACCACTGACAAATACCAGAAAAGGCAAAGAAGGATACTTGGATGGGGGGAAAAACCCCAGCAGAAGTTTTTGGTTCTGTGTAATTCTGGCTCTACATCGTGTCTACCAGTCCCATGCTCAGCAAGCAAACAATTGCCAAGTCCATGGCAGTCTGTATCCCAAACAGCAAGCACCCTACCTTCACCTTTCCGTGCAAGGCTCTATCTCAGCACTGCTCGTGTACTTCCCCCGAGAATGAAACAGATACAGGCCACCTTTTCCTGTCTATTCCTAGCTTTTTGCAGTCTGGCTTCCTTAAAATAAGTGTCTTGTTGTAGTGGAACAAGTAGGACAAATACATCAGGGAGGAAAAAAAGCTATTTCAAACATCTTGATTATGACATGGTGAAAGTCTTTCCATTTGGGTGTTTCCAGCTGTGGCATAAAACACTTCTGACACTACACTGGTTTGTATTAACTAGGTTTACTAAATTTAGTAGTGGCTAAAATACATAAAGTGATTTTAAAACAATTGGTCTCATGCAGCCATTCCTCAGTTTACCTGTGTTTTTCTCTGCTGCAAAGACTGTGCACTGTGGAAGCTTTATCTTTACTGTAAATGTAGTAGTAAGATTTTTTTGTAGAAACTTTATTTATATTAAAAAGTGTAAATTATCTGGTTTTACGTGCAGTTTATTGGAGTACCTTCTGTTCTGCTGCATAGATGAGTAGAGCTATATAAAAATCTAAAGTCACTTTGTGCTGCAAACAGCAATTCTGTTACTCTGCTGACAAGTCAGCAACTTGCACAATTGTGAAATCTTTCCTCTTTTTCTCCAGTTATGACTGGGAAAAATTGACACGTTTTTGCTCTTACGAGTCCGTGGTACCTGTCCTTTAGTGAGCTGTGGTTGAGCCCTGCATATTAAATGTCAGTTATCATATTGTGCAATCTGTATGAGCAGAATTCCCACTTCCACAGCTGTGGGAGTAGACATGGGAAGCAGTCGAATAAGCTCAGTCCCTCAAGGCTCCTCCCAAGGTGACTGCTGCAGAGTGCAGTGAGGTCCAGGGAATTCTTCTGACCTTTTGTAGGCACAAACCTTGAAATAAATGAGCGGTGTTAAAGTGATGACATCTTTCAGATGATAAAAGTATCAGCTTAAAAAAAAAAGCTTTTGACACTTTTGACAGGCTTGCACATAATAATTAGATAGTAAAAAGAAGGTGTGGGTTGGCAAGACATTACATATGAATGATATGCAGGTTTGTATCCATTTTTCTTTAAGCGATGTTGCGCTGAAGATGAAGCCCTCTGAGCAGTTGTGTAAAGCAGAGGTATTAAAGTGAAAATGGATTGTATCCATTTAAAATAATTCAAGGGAAGCTGGGGAACGCTACTGGCACTCTCTTTTCTTTTTCTGAATAACTCCTTTGCCTCAGTAAGAAGTTTTTAGTACAGCACATTATGGGTATAATCTTAGAACTGCATTGGCTTAGCCAGTGTCTTATTTATTCACTTTCAAATTAACTTTCAGGAATAATAAGCTTTTTCTTGCACTGTATGTTCTGAACATTACCCTTCCTGCCTTTACAACCTGTTGATGATGCAGGAAAACAGCTAAAGGAGAAGATTATTTTTGTAATTTGCATTGAGAAGGAGGACGAAGAATGGGAAGAGGGAGTGAAGATGAAGCAGGGCCTTGAGCTACCTATAGTGTATGAATTTTGAGTCCACAGGAAAATGAGTTATGGGGAGATACACATAAGGCAGAAGACAATACATGGCATTTAGTTTTCCTGTGGGATTTAGGGACCTTCAGCTTAATTTGGTAGGGTATCATCAGCAGGCCAAATGTAGTGGTGGCAGCAGAATTGGGTTCAGGTAGTGGCAACTGCCCCTCTCCTACTGCCATGTTTCTGGCTGCTTGCACTGAGTTTTGTCCATGTTCTGTGTGCTGTGCCATCTAGGAGCCTGATTCCGTACTTTCCACCTGCACACTGGATCCCAGCTCTTTCCCATGACAAATAGAGACCCAGTCCTACCTGCTGAAGCCCCCTGAGCTTCCAGCCTGGCAGTACTGCCAGCTCTCTCCAGTACCTACTGGTGGCAGTCACTCGCCCTGTGCCCTGGGACCACGACTCCTGAGTGCAGCTCAGAGGTGAAGGCATCCCTGCATGTACTGACTTGAGATATGGGGCAATCTCATCCATGAAGGTAGGAGCAGCAACAGCTGCCTGTATTGCAGGGACTTGTCTGTGGGCAATCGAGAGGCAGTTGTGAGGGCCTGGTCTGTACTGGCAGTTCTTAAATATTATTTTCTTTGCAAATTTTCAGTACCATTTTGATTTCCTGAGAGAAGGTCAGGCTGAGTTCTGGAGGACTCAGCACTGTTGGGGGGACTTTTTTCCCACCACACTGCTGCCCAGTCCTGTTTGCCAGGCTCCAGTCTTTCAGAAATCAGATGGGAGCTGCCAAAATAGCAGATGTTTCTGCTGAGTGTGCTGTAATCTCTCACAGCACTGATGCTGATCAGGCTTTGTGTACAGGTCTCAGCAGCACAACTGAATGTCCTCCATGCCTGACTGGGTAGTCTTTAGCCCCACAAAACAGCTGAGGAGACCCTGACTGAGGGCTGCAGGAGTAGGGCTGGGTAGATTTTACTGATGATGAAGGTAGGGGACACCTTCCATTAGATCAGATTTCTCAAAGCTCCATCCAACCTGACCTTGAACATTTCTAATAATGGGTCATCTGGAGCTTCTCTGGGGATCCTGTTCCGGTGCCACACCAGACACTGAGCAGGTTGAAGAGCAGAAGAGTCCAGAACCTCCAGCATGAGAAGGTAGTCTCTTGCAGAGTTCATGAGGAAACGCTTTGAAAATCCTTGGGACTTGCTTTTTTTCTGCTGTAAACAGTTGTCCGTGAAACAAAATGGGGTTTTTTTAATCATCTGGTACAGATCCATGGATGCTAATGCGCTCACCTTGCTGTTGGTTGTTTTGTGGATGACTCGGCAGATAGAAAGTTCTAGCACCTCTGGAAAAATTAGAAAAATTATTAAGCTTTCCTTTTTAAGCTCTGGAAAGTAAGAAAATGTTAGAATTAAGGCTGCATAATGGAGCTTAAAGCAAAATTGTCTTATTAATGTGTTATAAGATTTTTAAATTACTTCATCATTCCCTATAATTTTCATAGGAATTAGGCCTCATTCATTTCAGAAGACAGAGTTTCCTGGAATCAGATAAATCCAATAAACATATTTAATGTAATTTTGAAATGCAGTAAATATGAAACTGGTAAATTTGATGTCCAGTTCAAAAGCCTCTTTTTCATGCAAGGGGTGCTAGTAGGGTGTTGAACTACTTGCAATACAGTAGGAAAAGAAGATGTCTTTCTTTTTTAATGTATAGAGAAGCAGGAACTATCACGCTCTGTGAATGACTGCTCAAAATGTGGTTTTCAGTTAACTATTTGGATTTGGGTTTATTCTTATGTGGATTTTTTGAGGAGCAAGTTGTTTGTTTCTTTGGTTTGAGTTTTGTTTTGTCGGCTTTTTTTACTTGATAGTGTGCCTATGGCACTGTCTTGTTTCCATCTAAAGGAAGAAAAAGAGAGGTGTGGATAGATTTGCTTGAGTGTGTGACCCCTTTGTCTTAGTGGCACTCACGGCTACAGCAGTTGCTTGTTGGCTTAAGTAAAACAGGATTCCTGATCAACTGGATCATTTTTCCTTTCTTTTCAACTTTTGGCTTGGCAAATACTGAATGCTTGCTTTTGGTGAAGAATCAACATTTGGAAACTGTTACAGATAAGACCATTGAGGGTGAGGAGTTGGGTCACTGGCCCAGGAAAGCTGTAGCTCTGGGTGTCGGAATTCTCTGCCATGGAAAGAGCCTGACTTCTGGAGGGTTTCCTAGGTGGTCATGTTGAATATTGGGAATATGACCATCTGATCTGTGTATCTTACCATGAGCTTGTGTACTAAGTTTGTGGCTTTTATGTAGCTGAGTATTTTTGTGATGAAGCTTTACTGTACTAGCCTTTAATCTTGACTTTCTTCTTCTAAAATGAAGGATATTTTGAAAAAGGCATCTCCTTCTTGTCATGGCTGACTTAAAAAATTGATGTGCTGTGAGCAGATACTGTTTTCTGCACTATCTCTTCAGTGCAGTTGGGAGAAATGTTTTCCAACCAGTTTCAACTTTTTTCCATCTCTTCTAAATCTAGCGATTTTCAAGTTCAGTGTGGTGCTCAGTTTACTGCCCATGGAAATCACTGCTCTGTGCTGTGTTGAGGAAGTTTACTGTACCTGGATATTGTTTTGGGTAAATCTTATCACCGCAATAATCTTTACGTGCTTGTAGACCACTAATCTATGTTCAGGACCGCTTTAAAAAATGTTCCCTCTTGAATTGTAAGTAAGGGTTGTACTGTTATACAGTGCCTTTAAAATACTAAATTAGTTTAGTTGAAGTGGCTGTACTTGACCTAACTTGTGTCTGTACGCTTGCATACAGAAGTCTGGCTTATGTGAGGTCCGCCCACATCCAGAGCTAAGAAAGCATAAGAAAACATTTGCCCTAAAGCTGAATGGCCATATTAGCCTTAAAGGTTTGTCATTGCTGATAAGCTCCACCTTATCATGAAGGTGGAAGTTCAGATTCTCAGTAATCACAGGGCTCCAAGAGCCTTATCAGCCAGGCTTTCTGCAGGGTTTGTTCACACTCGTCCTTCAGCACAGTGCTATTGGGAGATGGCTTTTGGAAAAAAGGATTTGCTCTGCACAGCCTTCACCCATCTAATCTCCGGAGTGAAAACTCATACGGCAGAAGTACTGACTGCCGCCAGAAGGAAATCAGTCCCACAAAGTCCTTGAAGGAGAGGAACGGTCATGAGCCAGGCTCTGCTTGGACCTTGGCCTGGGGCTTGTTCCCAGCCAAGGGCAGACCAGACATCTGCTGACTCTGTCGCTTTTACTGAGGCCTCTCTGTAGCCCTGGGGAGATACAATATTGCATTTGGTTTTGTTGATCAAAGCATATTTGTAAACTTTTTTCATCCAACGTGAAAGATATAAAATAGTTCATCTCTGTCTCCTCCTCCAGCTCCTCCTCCATGAAAGCCTGAGTTTCTTTTAAAAATAGGCAACGTGCATGCTGTAGCATTGCCAAGTACTGCGGAGGATGGGGCAAGCCTTGGAATACAACTCGCTCGCTCTCACAGGGTGGCAGGACCACATTTGCACAGTGCGCTGGGAATGGCGTCACAGCTGGGTGAAATTTGTGACAATGCTGTGCACCCTATTGTGGTGAAATAAAAATATGATCTCATGCTTGGGAACCCAATTAAAAATAAGAAGAATGCAAATTGTCTTTGATTAGACGAGTCACATTTTTAACCAAATAATTTTTCAGATTATGTGTGTTTCTCTGTTTCCTGAAATAAACCTGAATTTGTTTTTTATTAAAGGATAGCAAATAAAGGGTTTTTTTTCTTCCTTCTCCTAAACAGCCTTAAAGCCGTCATCTTCCTGGTTAATACCAGGATATCAGACACTGTATCAAATGTGGTATCTCTGGCTGTGTTTGAGTCCTTGGCAAGGGCAGTTTGTTCTTTCTGCATTCATGTCAGCAGAGATTTTTTTGCTGGAGAGTGGGAATATGTGATTGGAAGATTTTACAGTAAGAAAGTATATGACTAATATTTATATTATTATATTATATTCTATTTGTCAGAATGAAATGAAGGGAAGATTTAACTGTAACTGAAAATGAAGGTGGACAGTGTGGGTAAAATTTCAGTCTGTTATGGGCATCCTGGATGCCTTTTTACCTCTGCCATCCACGCAAGGCTATCACTAGCTAAATCAAGTACTTTTCACATGCACTAGATTAAATGTCCATAGTGAAAAAAATTGTACATTACTGTGAGAGACAGTAGTGAACAAGACTTAAAATAGTTTTCTAAATTTGAAATAATTTTTCCTTTAAATATTTAGATTGTGGTTTGTCATTGTGACAATCTGTAATGAAGTCTAATACTGCATTAATTTCAGAAACTAAAATATTCACGAGGTACAGAGTTCTGAAGAAAAGTCAGACCACTGCTGGAAGTAAAGCCATTAGCTGAGAGCCAGTACCCAGAGTTTGCGAAAGTGATAAATCTGCTTTAGACATCAATGGCCCCTTCTGCAGGTGCAGGAGGAATGTTTTTATTCTCTTTGTATTGTATCCCTTAGTTTGAGTCTACAGAAAACAACTAATAAAGCTGATAAGCCTTTAAGAAATGTAAACGCACAATGTTTGGGAGTGGTATTTATTTTACAAATAAATGCTATTGATTAGAGGCTGAGATTTTCCGATTCTTATTTCTCAGAGGATACTCTTACGAAATAAGACAAAACATAAACTTTTTGAAATTGATAACTATGAATTACTTGCTATTGATGTAGTCTCAGTTCAGTAAATTCATAATTTCTTTAATGGAAAACTGTTTAATTGCTTATATATTTCTGAAGTTTAATAGTGTTTTCAATTTGTTTTTAAAAAGCCATATACATAGAAGATTATAATTTTCATTAAAATGTAGATTATAAAAAAATAGATAGAAAGATAGTGGTCCAAGTAAATTTCAGTATCAGTTGCCATTTTAATATTGAATATAGAAATTAAGAAAATGACAAGATGTATGCTGACCTAAGTAGTTTCTTCAGTGTTTAAATGGTCCTGTCCCTAATGTGACATAAAGGCTGCATTTAACTGCAGATCAGCTACTGGCTGATATGTCTTAGGGTTTCTTGATAGTGTGAACCAACTTTTCCATTGTAAAATAACTTAAATACACAACAAACAAGAAAAAAATAAAATTGGCTTGTAATGCATTATCCAGTAACTTTTAAAAGGTGTTTTAAATCAGTTTTCTTGCCTTTTGAATCTCTTCTGATTGCAATTAAAAGTAAATCTTTCTGCTTTTATGCATATGGCGTAGTTGAAGAATCGAATGGAGACATCCAGTTTTTTAAGGCAGTGAAAAGATACTGAGCTAAACACAAGTACTAGGAGACCATTTTTTGTGAACTGATATGTGGTGTTTATTTGCACGTGGTTTAAAGTACATTTAGGAGAAGCAAATCTCTTCTGAGTTGGTTCTTTTTGTCTAATAGTGCTAAACAAAAGCTGAAGGTTTTTTACCTTACCTCATGTGATGAATTTGCATTCATTCCTTCCTAACTCTTGTTGGATGACTTGGACATTGAGCCATAGCTGTGACATGGAGATGGAGAGTCATCGTAGATGTTCTCCCATGTTCCACAGTCTGTTTTTCTTCTCTTGTTCTTAAGGGTGTGGTGCAGGTACACTCTCAGCACATCACTGAGAATGTAAGATGGTAAAACACAGCCCAGCTATTCTGCCTTGATACCTTAATTACCCTACTGGTTCCTTCATTAGCAAGTTCATGTTAGGCTGTATCTTCAGCTTCTTAACTCCAGGCAGGTGCCATGGAGTCACTTCCTTTTCAGGCTACTATTCTTGCATTAATATTATGCTAGGGAGGACTGTCTTTAATCTCCTGGTTTCTGTTTGCAATGTTGGGGTTTAGGAGTTTTTTCCAATGGTATGGGCTGATCCCAGCCTAATGTGGAGGAATCATAACTGGCTAAAACATTTTCTGTTGACTTCTGTGTTCAACATAGCCAGCGCTGTAGCTCTGAACTGTTAAAGCATTTATGTTGATAGACTTCTTCTGGGTAATATTCCTCTAATTTAGTCATGTGTCAAAAATTTCTTCCATCTTCCTCTTAAGCACAATTGGGGAAGATAATTTTTAACTGGTTGATTTCCAAGTAGGAGCTCATTTACCATCTGCTTGGGAGAAAATAGTAAGCTTCTGGCTATAGCTCAACAGCTACAGGCAGGTCAAGGGCACATGCTTATAATTTTGCTGCAGTGATTCCTAACTAATTAGCCACGAGGAACTTTCTGAGAATGTTCTGTTAAGATCGTTTTCTTCTCTCCCATTTTGTTAATGAATGCAGTGCTCCCAGCTGTGAGGCTCTGAGTGATGATTGCTATTATGGATTTATCCTTTCAAATTCTGCCTCTAATTTTAGGAAATTATATTCCCTGTCTTTAAGTTTCTAGCAGTAAAACTGTAAAACGATAAGTTACTCCTCAGTGGGTGTTGGGAAATACAGTAATAAGACTTAATAAATACTAAGTTGCAATAGCTAGCTGTATTAGAGGAGGGAAAATACTCTTCACAAAAATAACCATCTATAGTCCATATTAGTTGATGAAGAAAAAATTTTAGTATTATTTTTTTATTAGAATGGCTTAGAAGTGATCTGTTCTCACAAGATGATGCTTTACTTGACTGTTACTGTGGTTCCCAGTACCTCCAGAGTAGGGCATTAGGCAGATGTGTGGGATAGAGTTTTCTTCCCATTTCCTCCTACACATACATACCTTGTGAGGACATGGAAAAACTAATCTGGTCTGTTCAGATTACTTAATGTGAGATGTACCTGATTGTACCCAACTAGGGCATCTCCTTGCATTGCTAATCGCTCTTATCTTAAGAACATGGATTAGAATACAGAATGAACTGAAAAGTTGTCCTACCTGTTAAAAAATGGTATGTGTGTATACATACATAAACTTATAGACAGTCATGGCATTGTTCCTGTAGCTATTGGATTTAAACGTTTGATATGATTTCTTGCTCTTCGTAATGAAAATTTTCCATCTCAAGAAGTATATATGATGCTTGCACTTTTATCCCATTATATATACAGTTATAGCAAAATTAGGCATTCAGCTGACAACCAGAAATCAAAACTTCAGGTTAAGCAACAATGTTTACAGTTTTACCTGTAGTTAAAAGATTCTGCATGGTTTTTTCCCCTAACCACACAAAGTAACAAGATTAAATAGGATAACATTATTTTGGGCTTTAAATCCACTTGCTTCTCGCAGTGGAAAGCTCTAATCTGGCAGACCAGTCCAGTATGTACCAGACTTTATGATAAGCTGTTGCCCATATGTGTTGTCATTGTCCCCAGGAGAAAAGCCTGGAGGGCTGCTGCTGTCTTTCAGGTATGGTACAGTGTTTTGCATTAGAAAAGTGAGAAGAGGAAAGATATTTAGTCTGTGAAATATTGTCGACACTAATCTTTTAAACAAAGGAGCTTGGCATGGCATTGTCAAAGGAAACAAAACCTGCTGTTTTATTTTCCCATTTTTCCCTTGCACAGAGACTCTGGTCTGTGAATGACTGCTGACATTATGCCACAGAAATTGCTACGAGGAGAATACTTGGTACTTTCCAGTCTTGCTTCGAGGCCCGGCAACAGTGTTGTGGCTGCATTCCCCTGTTTCTGTGCTACAGTGAATTGCTTGTGTTCATTTTGAGAGAAGTCGGATGGGTGTCTCTCTTCCCAGGTTTTTTTTCTCTCTGTTGCTGTCAGTTCAGACATACTGTATCTATCAAATAGCTTGTCTGCCTGACTTCTGTGGCCCAGACTCAAAGATGCATGAAATGAACCAAAAAGGGAGGGCAGGATTTGGAAGATGTAGGAGATGCCTGCCACAGAGGGATGTTTTTCTGCTCTCTTAGAGTTTCAAGCTAAACGTATGGTATGAAGAGAGGTGAAGCAGAGAGGTCATTTGAAAGTTAGTGGTAGTGTTACTCCCAGGATGCTTGAAGGAAATAGTAGAAGTATCTCATTTACTTGCATGAGAACTCAGTGATGATGTGGGCAGGAGAAGGGGAACTTGCCAAATGTGTGCCGAGTGACATGCGCCACATCTGACAGCTTTGCAGTTAGTGGAGTGCAAAAACCATGGGCCTTTGTGGGTGGAAAGATGTTTCTGGAAGTGTAGGATCTTCAGTGTTCTTAATTGCTTGCTAATATACTGGATGAAATTCAGTCTATGGATCTCCTAATCTGCAGGATTGTGCATTTTTTTGTTTGCTTATTTTTTCATAAATACTATTTTTAACTTTCTCTCCTTTGATGGCATGGCTTTCTCCACAGCTTCTGTGTTCTGCTGTAGAGTTAGTTAGCTGCATGCTGAGGGTGGAGAATTCCTTTCTGTCCATGTGCTGTTTCATAAGGCTCTAGTAGTGGCCCTGAAGTTCATAGCTATTTCCAAGGAATGTAAATACTTGTACCAACTGATTTCAGGAGAAGTGCAGAATGTGATACACTTAAGGATATCTCTCAGTGATGGAAAGTATTCCTACCAGTTGAGCTTAATTCAGGCTTGCTGGCACAATCTATGTCTTTATGCTAGAAGAGCTGCTCTGTGCGTGGGTGATGCTGCCTTTCCACTGCCATCCCTTGCCATGTTTTCTGTCATGTGGGTTATCTCTAGTTTTTGCCGAAGACCACTGCTGGAATTTTCTGTCCTCAGAAGGATTGCATTTTCTTTCCTGATGTCCTGCAGAGTGTCTAAACACAAGGACAACTCTGCAAAGGCTTTGAGATGCTGCTTTTAAAATGTATTATAAAAGTGTCTAGCAAGCACAGTCGCAATCAATTTTGGAAGTACTTCATGTACAGTTTTATGCTGTTGATTGGTGCTCTTAAGAGGCCATGTAGATTGAATAAAATCAAATTTGTTTGCCAATCTTTTGAGAACCAGTACCTAATGTTTCCACTGCATGGTCAGCTGCTGTGGTCTGAGCTGGACAAGGTAGCCTCAAAATTAATGTCTGCATAATGCAAAGGTGGAATATGTTTAATAAAGTAGTTCTTGGAAGGGGGAAGGGGGAGGGAATGCCAAGTCTCTTTTAATTATTTCATACACATTAATGTACAGTTAAGATTTAGGTTTTTCAGAAGGTAGAAATCTATAGCCAATAGTATACATCTAATAGGCTTTCTTCTAACTAATAGTGTAAATATGTAATTTAGCTTTAGCCTAGGTACGATGGAATAGTATTGAAATCACTGTTGTAAACAGCATACACATCCTGTTGTTGGCTTCGCTTCAGCTGTTTCTTCATATTTGGCTAAGCTCAAGTAATAAATTGCTGTAAAACTGGAATACACTCTGGAAGCAGATTAATCATCTGACTCAGTATTGTCTTTTAGTTTGCCACGAGAAATCTTTCCAATCTATGAGATCATGGATTAGCTGGTTGGACAATTTAGAGAGGCATGTAGTACGTTCCCCTTTTTTGCTGCCTTCCCTTTGAAATCTGTAGAATCTCAGCAAACCAAAAATGACAAATTACTCTTTTTTACAAGTTTTACCACAAGTATGTATTGCAATGAAAAATCAAGCATCTGAATTGATACCTCCTTGTTTTATCTAATTTTAGACATTACCTACAAATGCCATTGTAGGTGGCATTTGTCTCATGAGATGTAGATTAACTCCCTGCCCATTTCAGGTGGTGAGGAACCTTTAAGGTCCCTTCCAACCAAAACCATTGTATGATTTACGTGTTTGAGACAATGATTTAGACTTGCCTTAAAATCGGTGAAAAGAAATGAAAATTGTAGAAAGTGACTCACTTCAGGGTTCTAAAAACATGTTGCATAATTTTCACTGTAAAGTCTTTTTTCTTACCATTGATGAAAAAAGGTAATGATTAATTCTGTTGTGCTATTGATGCTACCCCTGTAGGTGATAGGATGTCTGTTCTGTTCATCCATGGGCAAGGGGTGGTAGTGACTGATAAGGAAATCTAACACTTCAAGGCAATTTGTCTGGATTTGCAGTCTCCTTCATATGCCTTTCCAAATTTCATTACAAATGTGTGCTAAAATATTCCTTGCAAATGTCCTTTGCTGTGAGAATGAGTGGTACACTGCAGAGGCAGGTCACAAATTAGGCTAACAATACCAGTCTTGCTTGTGTGGGCAGAGTAGGTGACATCTGTTGTGACATTTTTGTTGTTGTATTGTTAGTTTATAGCATTAATTGTTTTCTTCTCTTCTGGTACCATACCATTTTGCTTGTTTGGCTGTGTTGAAGTTGCAACTTTATTGCTCAACATACTGGGATGTAATGATCTCAATGGCAAGAACATTCCATCCTCAACTTGCATAACATAACAAATGCTTATTTTATAATTGAACTTTGCATTCTTCAAAAATGTAGTTTTGTTGTATTCTGTGCCTCTTTTCTAGCTTACTTGTACATGCATGCAAAGAGGAGGTAAGGTGAAGTGGTACTGGACTGTAAGCAATCTCGTCTCCAGCTGCAATCTTACTGAAAGCAGTTAAAATTTTATTTTTTTCTGCATCCTTGGAAGGGAACTGCACCCGGTGAGGTAGCCACCATAAAAACCAAACAAGCTGTAGGTTACAGCAAGGATGAGGGTTATGTTGCCAAGACCCTACAAGAATGATGATAGTGGAAGGTACAGATGTTATGTGTCCAAGAAAGGGTTTGCTGGAGCGTGTTGGTCAGTGAGGGTGTGAAGGGAAGAGTCACAGTGGCAGATGGGGGAAGGAGGAAGAAGGGAGAGAACTGTACATCTTAATAGTTATTAGTGGGAGTGATTTCTTACAGGACTGTAAATAAACCAGTGCCACTGATTTACCACTTGAAGATTAATGTCTGTGCAAAATTACTGCTTCTACATGCTTGAAAATTAGTGAAATGGGTACTTCAATGAGGATGTTTTCTTTTGTAGCAAGGGCTAGATCATTTCAACACCAGCTGATTTTCCCCTGGGTTTCCTTAACTGCCCTGGTTTTGGGATTTGGCTATTTCTTGTTGACTGAATTCAGAGGAAAACTATTCCTGATGATATTGAATTTGGCAGAATGGCTGAAGTTTGACTTTGGCTTGTATTGGTTAAATCAAGCTTTTGATTTGGTTGCCTATTGTCCAGTATGCTAATCCATGTTATTTCCAGCTGAGTTAAAGTGTAAAGTCATTAGAGCAGCGTGGGGCTTTTGTTTGTAGAGGAAAGGTTAAGTTCTGCAGGCAGCTCTTACTGCTGCCAGCATAGCTGCTAATCTGAGTTTGGGGACTAATTACCTGTAATAGCTACAGGACAGAGTCCTGTGTAGAGGAGAAGTCTGATTAGGCCAAAGTTTGGAAAGCTTTGTCATGGGAAAGTCTTTTAACATTTTTCAGGAACTTAAGTTCTGATTTAGTTCATTCAGAACCAGATGCTTGCCTTACCACTGTATTCAGCCTAATAATATCCTAATGCTGATACTTTAAATTAGGTCTGAAAATCCTAATACAGAATTAACAAGCATTTTAAACTATAATAGCAAATGGACTGTCAATATTGTTACATTTTTTCTGAGTTGTTTCTAATTCAGCTTTTGGTAACCACAGATAGCTGTTGGGGGTGTGAGGGGTGAGAAAGCCAAAACTGGTCTGATGAACAGATTTCAAAACTAATCTGTATTAGAGTGGTTTGGAGATGAATAGATTTTAAAAAAAATGTTAATGCATTTTTACCTAGACCCTTATGATTAAAAGTTTGTATGCATTAACATTTTTGCATATGCTTTTAGATGTACTCAGAAATAGTTGTTTTCCTTTTTTAAACACTTAACTTTGTTTTAAAATTCAACAGGTGTTATTATTATACACAAACCATTTAACTTTTGTATTGTGCCCTTGTACAAAAGAAGTGGAAAACTCTGGTTTGGGCTAGGGGAGAATTAAGAACACAAGAAATGAAAACAAATACCACCTTCTTCACAAAGAGAGCTCAGCTTTAACAGAAGAAATACAGGCTGCAGACTTGCCTTGGGAATGAGGGAGAAGTCAGTTATGATTGCAGATAGTAGCATAAATATCCATTTTTGCTACAGTATGACTTATTAAGTCATGAGTTGAAAGCTATGATCCTCGACTAACATTACTTAAGATCATCCAGTAAGTTAGTACCCAACTTGTTTTTAGGTTTCAAAGCCTAGTTAAATAAAACTTTGCCATTCTCTTTAAAAACTGCACATTATTTCCCTAATTGATACTGACTTTTATGTCTTTGATGTTGCTTTCTTCTTATTTCTCCTAACTTAATATTGTAATGAGATACAGTGTTTCTATGTGATAGGAACAAAAGTGCTCATTTAGGAAAAATATTCTTATTACTTGTTTTGAGTGGAAAGAACGTGTAGTCCTCATCACGGATTTGCAGACTTGAAGCTTCTATGGGTTACTTCCAAATAATGGAATTGTATGCAAAATAATGACCCTTTTAATAATTTGCAGGCTTAGGGTATAGTTGCTGAGTAATTCTGAATTTATTTGGGGTTTTATTTCAGTCAGAGGGAATGCTCTCAAAGCTGCTGGTGTAAACTAAGGGTTAGCAGATTAGGTCAGTATCTGTTCTTCAGTCTGTGTATGGTAGCTTGAAAAAGTGTAAGCCTATCTGTTACTTATATATGTATAATGTATCTCTATCACCTGTATGAGACAGAAAAGCCTGGAAGGGTGTGTAGCGTATCAGAAAATGTAGCTCTCTACGTGAATGCCCAGTAGTGTCAGAATGTTGTGTTGAGCAGAACAGTGAAGGGTGATGATTGATCTCTGCAGTTCTGACATGCAGATAATTGGTAGTGGAACCCAATTAACAACTGGCCCTGAAGCCAACCTCATCATCACGGCTTATTTAAGAGTTCATCTTTTATTTATTTATTTATTTTTATTTCCATCTTTTCCTTTTGGTCGCTTAAAACCTTTCTTCCTCAAGAAGTCATCAGCTCTGAGAAAAGCCTTGTTTTTACCTGCAGCCAATTGCATAAGGTACTTCTGGATGGCTATCCGTTATTGATAATGGATTTTTTTCTGCTGTTTTGTTTAGATGACAGTGCCTCTGCTGCAAGCAGCATGGAGGTTACAGATCGCATTGCCTCTCTGGAGCAGCGTGTCCAGATGCAGGAAGACGACATCCAGCTGCTCAAATCTGCCCTTGCTGATGTGGTCCGACGC
Source organism: Melanocharis versteri (assembly GCA_013397845.1). Taxonomy (NCBI): domain Eukaryota; kingdom Metazoa; phylum Chordata; class Aves; order Passeriformes; family Melanocharitidae; genus Melanocharis; species Melanocharis versteri. Next base: position 1,262,705 of record VZTG01005027.1, on the reverse strand, counting down.
CTGAATATTACAGAAGAGCAGCAGGCCATGCAGAACAAGAAAGGACCTACCAAAGGTTTGCATTTCAGATAGATGTAAAGTAGATAGTGCAATTCAATGAGTGTTTCATATGTATTAAAATAGGTTATTCATTAGATCTTGAAATATTCAAAATCAACAAATCAAACTCTAAAAAAATACATTTGAAATTCAACCCATTAAAAAGAACACGTAAAAATCCAGATGGTTAAATCTGTGAGCCTTCTACAGTTTACATGAACCAGCAAAGCATTTGCATTTTCTTAGTGCTTAATCCACAATCTACATTTAACCATTGCTACCACTTCCTTACTTCTGATCAAGATAGTTTATAAACTCTTAGGGAAGGCATTGTCTTCTGTGGGTGAAACTCCTAATAGGTTGGGGTTTTTTATATCCTAAAAATTGAATTAAACTTAAGTAAAATGTAAATAAAATTTAATTTAAAATGTCTTAAGTGTCAATGGATTATACAGACACAAGACAGAGCTCTAAGGTAGCACAGAGTTGGCGTGACTAAGGAGATGTTACAACACCAGCAGCTCAGCTACGAAAGAAAGGTAGAGCTGTGGTTGTTGCCCGACCGTGTTCCAGAGCAGCAGATCCAGAGCCAGCAAGGTGCAAGGTGTGACAGCTGTCACTGCTTGGCAGAATTCTGCACTCTGCCCACATGCCACAGCCTGCTCTCCTGTGGCTTCTGCTCTGCAGGAGAGGGTTTGTCTGTGCACAACTCAGAGAGGCTGGACCTGAACATCCAGCACGTTGCAGTAGTAAAGGTTTATTAGAACCCAATCAGTGTGATTTACTGTAGTGTGTGAGACTGCAGAGGCCTGGGAGGCTGCCTGTATGCAGCTTAGAGAAACACACAAGGTATTTTAGAGTGGTCTTAGGAGTAAGAGTGGCAGCAGCCTAGATGTGGAAAGAAAGTACTGGCTTCACAGGCTCTCTGTTGTCTAACTTAAGAAGTTGTTTCTTTTGGGGTCCTGATATGTATTGCTGTTAATTGAAACCTTACTTTGCATGAGAATTATGTTATGCATTTATGGATTCATAATTTTCTCAGTTTAAAATTAGGACTTCCTTTAATATTTGTGACCCTGCAACAAATATTTAGTTCTAGTCATTGATTTAACAGACTCGGTAGGAACTACTTAATTTGCTGAACTGAGATGTCATGTTTGTTACAAAGTTTTGTGTCGGCAGATGAGGAAAGCTGAAAGGGACAGAATTACAGAGCCAAATGATGAGTTGGTTGTGTCTCACGCTAGCTGTCAGACAGAATATGCACTAAATATCTACGATCTTGTCTTCATGTTCTCTTCTCTTTCTGTTGTAATCTCCTTATTTTGTCTTTGTTTTATTGAAAAAAAAAATTAAAATATCAGATAAGTTAAATGTTACTAAAGATAGCCTCCACTGTGATAAAATGTTCCATTGAATCTGGTTGTACAAGGGATTAGGAGGCTTCATGTTGCCTGTAAAATAGATATTATCTGATGCATGGAGGAGAAATAAAGTATAGTAATTATTACTGAGTTGTAACCAAATCTGTTCTTCTTGCCTGCTGGCTTTACTTAGCAAAATACAAATCAGATTTTCATGGTTTCTGTGAGCAGAGTTGAACTCTAGATCAGGAGAGGTTTTCTTGGTCATGGCAGACAGTCAGAGCCATAGTTCAATGTACATTGAAGAAAAGCTGCTGTAAGCCTATCCCCCTGTCTTCTATGGCTAGTTTTGTAGGGGTTGGTTTGTTTGTTTGTGAGATTTGTGTGTGTGCGTGTGTGTGGTTTGGAGTTTTTTTAAATGTATATATGGCATGCCTGGTTCTTAACGTGTGTGTGAAATTACAGTGTAAGAAGTTTTACTGAAATAATGCAAATAGAGGACTACAAATGTCAATTGCTCTTCCATTGCAAATTACCAGAATGAGTCCTGATATTTGCCAAGAAAAGGCACCTAATTTCTGGAGAAGATCAGTATTGTGGCTGTTTATGTAAAGAACTTTCAGTTTGCTGTACATCAGCTGTATCATTTAGTGTATGGTCAGCCTTATTAAACATGAATTATAAACATGAAAGAGAACCTGAAGTATTCTAATCACTCTTTTTTCCAGCTGTTTTGTCAAATATGATGCATTTCACATGATGGCTTATTATTCCTTAGTAGGCCCAACTACTTTATAACAAATGGTATGCAATTACTTAGCATAAGATGAATTTTAGTTTGGAATAGCATTACGGAGGCTCCTGATGGAGACACTTGGGAGAGGGGCTTTTTTAGACATGGGAGGAGCTGGAGTGGTGGCTTTTCATGCTTTACCCTTGGGCTGCATGGACTGACTCTGTTTATTTTCCCTATATTGTTTAATGACTAGTTCCCCATTTTGAATTTTAAAAAGTGGAAATTGATCCCACAGAATGCACAGAAATTATGTCCATGCAAACTGGGGCTTGAAGCATACTGTATGCTGCTGTTATCATTTGATCTATAGATGGAGTAGATCAGGATTAAGTGTGTGTGTTGGGGGAGGTCTGTGCCTTTGGAAAAACAGGATCCCCATGGTACTGTATAAAGTCTGGAAGAAGAATCTTCATGGGACAGGCAACTTCATTTTTCTGAGTACTTCTGATTTAAAATTAATTTTAAGATTTCAAGTTTCAGACTTTCAAATCTGTAATGGAAAAATCTTGAGCTTGTTTTCAGTCTTTGTGTTCTTGTTCTAAACTTGAACTAAGCAGCTTAAAAGCAGCATACATCATGGAAAAGGGAGTGGCTTATCTTGTCCATTTGTGGAGCTCCTTCCCTAATGGTGTTTTGAGTTTTTGTTTAGTTGTTTGGGGGTTTTTTCCCTTTCCTTATTTAATTCCACTACTTGGTGGAGTTTCAGTATGGCTTCCTGCCTTTGTTTTACTTGTGTTTGTTGTTATTTCCTTTTGCAATTATTGGTTTGTTTGTAAACTTAACAGCCCTATTAATCCATAGATCAGAGTATGATTAAAAAAGCTGCTGCTGAGGCTGATAAACTTGTCAGTCCTGCTACCACAGGTAAGACCTTAAAGCACCAGAACTTCCGAAATAAACATTACTGACAAAGCAGTAATAGCAGTGTGTTACTGACTTCTAACAGCAATGACATGTTTGGGACTGTGTGACTGTGATGCCAGTTACCACTGGTGTGAACTAGCTGTTGTGAGTAAAACTAAATAGCTCCCAAGTAAACAGTGGATATATTGAATAATGCACAGTTTTTCTGTGTGTTGTGCAAGAGTTTCATGGTGTTGCTTTTTACACTAGCTGACCATTTAAATTTCCAGAAGTGTGGGTTGTGGGTTGGTGCTGGATCTGAAGCAAAACTTCTGTTAAAGGTTGCAGGGTTTATTCCTGGCTGCTGCTAGTTTCGATTTCATAAAGTTAGGAGAGTAAATAGACTCCAGCTAGTTTGCTCCAGCTACTCTTTAATAGGCATTCTTTTTAAATAACCTAAATAAGGAAAATATTTTAATAATTAATTTTTTAACTTTAATTGCTGTTCTAATTTGTCTTCTCAAAGCACATTAAAGTTTTGTGAGCTACAGAAAGCTTGCCAGGAGACAAGTCCACAGCTTCTCAACTGTAGCTACTTGTGATTCTATAGTATGCAACAGAATCAGTTTTATACACATGGATTAATTACAGCAGTGCAGCAATTAGGAAACAAGCAGCAGAGCTTCCAGTATAAAACTGTAAAAAGAATTTAATATACAAAAAATGAATAAAGTAGAAATAAATAGAATTATGATATCTGAATTCAGTAATAAAAAAATAAATAGAGGCATGGAAAGCCAAGTAAACTTCAGATGTTTTGTATAAGCTCTAAAGACAGCATTAGCCAGTTAAAATAGATCATGGAAGGCTCCCTCAGTGAGCATAGAGAAAATGTTCTTCTTTTATCTCCTTTGTTCACTTTCTTTCCTGTCATCCTTCACTCTTCTAAGCCAAATAAGCCTCATTCCTTCAGTATTTTCCTTACAGGTTTTCTAAATTTCTCTGCTCTGAACAAATAAATGACAAATACATAACAAGTAAGTGTGTATTCTAACAAAGTTTCGAGACAAAGTTTGTCTTGCAAGTTGAATTCTCTAGTAGACCATATTTACTGACAATCTTCTGAAGGCACAGTCTTTCACATCTCTCTTTTTGTTCAATATATGAAAACTTGGGGGGAACAAGTCAATAAATGCTTGCTGCCAGTGCTACAATAAGATGTTACAATATGACCTATAACTGTATACAATTGGTACTGTTTCAGTTTAGCCTTTTAGAACTTTTATCCTTGGCAGTCTTTTTTGAAGAACATTTTATAGGTATCCTCCCTGCCATCCTCTCCAAGTTCAATGAAATTTTGCTGCTGCCTTCTCACAGGTGGTGTTTCTCTGAACCCAGAGGCTTTTGGCATCTTTACAATGGCTTGTAGTACAAAGTCCTGTCAAATTTTAATTGATTCAAGCTTTTTTCCCTGCTGTAGAGAGAGCAGTAGTCATGTTTGTGTCTGTGTTTCAAGGCTATGATCCACAGTAGTTTTCATGTTGGTACTCATTGCTTGCAGTTTTACACTGTTTTTGCAACTAACTTCTAACTACTTGAATGGGACTTTTCTGTTATTCTAATCTTAATTGCAGCTGTGACATGTAGATCCTTTTTCTGAGTCAACGTTTGATCAGAAGAATGTAGGTAGATAATGCCAGCTGATTACCTTCATTCTCCTGCTGATTTCAGATGCTTTTTCTGAATAAAGGGTACAATTCCTTTCTGTCAAACATAAGCCCACATTCTTTGAAAAAAGACCTTTG